>JAHDVE020010721.1:0-51283 GCA_022606495.2 Halesus radiatus
TGGCGTGCAGTGATTAATTTTTTGTAAATAGCGAACTGGCAACTTTTTACCGCTCTTTTCAATACTGACCGCGAGCGTTTAAATTTTAGTGTGGAAGAAAACACGAAGAATTCGCTTCGTAAACTTCTATGCTATCAAAGTTCGAAGAAAAATGCGAGATATCCATTCCTCTCTCACGAGTTTGTTGAAGACATTATTCAGTGTGCAAAATAAATAAATTTTCAATATTGCACTAGTTCCTATATAATTATACTAATAGAAAAACTTGAATTTGGTTTTTTTTTCTTACAAAGGAATGCGCTATGTCCACTGAATAGAAGATCAATGAAAGTACGATTTTCGATTTACAAAAAACTGATCAAATAGATCATTTGATTCTTTGGTCAAAAATGACAAAAAGACGATTTTTCTTTAAGAACATATGTATTTTTAAATATTTGATTAATTTCATCGGAGACAAAGTTGGCCTTACTTCGGGCACACATACACGCCCACAACACACTTCTGTCGGTTTATCTCTTCAGTGGCTATGTCCTTCTCAAATAAAATTCTTCACGTAAAATTATTTTTCTGTGAACCTTTTTTTTTCAGTGCGTCTTTGAAAAAGGTTGAACACCGCTGTTCTGACATATATCATTTTAACGTTTGAAGTTCACTATTTCTATGAAAAAGAAATTAGACTTTCAAAGCTCTAGTACAGGGCCGGATAAACTACGGCCCGCTGCCCGCTGGGTTACATTATTATTTTGAAGCAAAACTACATCACAATTAATATTTTGAAAACTATCACATTTTAGATAAGACATTCCTAGGTAGGTATTATTATTAAAGTAGAGTATTAAAAAAAATACCTATGTTTAACGGCCAGCACCCGAAAATACGCACTTTGCAGGTTGTTAACTCAAGATATATTACGAATGATTTATCTATTAATTATACCTATACAGGTAATTAGGAAAATGTATAACGTTTCAAAAGGCAGTAAACCTCAAACTTCAATCTTTTAAATTCTATCTGAAATATGTACTTGAATTTTAGTTAAAACATTAAAATTTGCTTTCACTGGTTTTAAAACTGCATCTATTTTCAGACATTTTGGGAAGTATTTCATAGAATTTAAGGATTATAGTTTGAGAATGTTTGTCTTTTGAAACCTTAGACATTTTCCTAACTACCCGTATAGAATATAGAAATAAAGCATTAGTGGTATTGCTTGAGTTAGCAACCTGCAAAGTAATGTTTAGGGCCATTTTTGAGAGCTGGCTCTTAAAGCGAAATTACAATATTTTCTGAAAAATCAAACAGTTTCGAATAACTTCATAGTATTTTGATTCCTCCCACTTTCATATTTATTTGCGAAAAATGTTTGCTTCTGCAATAATGGTGGACTTAGCTAGCAAAGTATTGAACCCAAGTCACATGGGTGGGAATCCGATTCAGTCGTCCACTCCGCTACTACAGTCAAAATTATTCGATTAGTTCGCATTGACTTTTAATTTGTCCGTAGTTTTTTACGGTGCTATTGTTTTACGTCATTATAACGAAATATTATTTCAGTGGTTCTACCGATTTTGGAAAATCAACCGACACTTTATTAAAATCTCTTTAAATTTATGGGAAAATTCTCCTTCATGTCACCAACAGATTTTATTTTTACTGCACGAACTATTTTCATACTTTTATTCTACTTTAATAGCTCAAGCAGGATATAACCTCCTTTAAGAATCGGGAACAATCAAACCATTGTGCAACTTCCCTTTCATTGCTGTAAATTACTCCAACTTTCATTGCATTATTGCGGACACGCAATCAAGCTAGAGCAAAAGCTCTTCTACCGAAAAACATCTTCGTAAGAAATTTTCGCTTTTTTAATTTTAACCATTTTGTTCAGTTTCAGTGTCGATAAATCGACATTTATTGAAATAACGTAATACAGTTTCATACAATACGGCAAGTACGATATGTTACATAATTATATTATTATATGGTTTACATTACCTACCTCACCAATTGAAAACCTGTTCTGAGGTAGGTTAAAAAAATTAAGTGTGATGTTATGACAGATTAGACATTGCTAAATTAAAATATTTAAAACGTAATATATTAAAATAGTAATGCTAGAATAAAATTATTAATTCTACAATGATTAAATATTAAAATGATGTTTAAAAATCTCTATAAAAATAATTAATAATTAAAAAATTTATGCTAGAATATTCAAGTAATAATTAAAATGGAATTTCGAATGTATTTTTATAAAAGAGATGACTATATTAAATTAAGAAGGGAGTGTGTTAATTAAAAAAATATGCTCTTAAAATAAATTCGATTACATACTTGACTATAAATAATTTTTTTCTAGAGTATTACTTTATCTCATAAAAATGAATTAATTATTAATTACTTTTATTGAGATTTAACAACCTCATTTTAATATTTAATCATCGTAGAAAATAATATTAACATAACCTAAATGAAACATGAAAATGGAAAAAAAAACGACAGAAAATAATATGGGATTAAAAATGGAGAATAATATTGACAAACCTTGAATTTGAGATATGATATCGATGAAGATGACATAAATTGAACTGGACTCATTAGCTAAGTTGGTTAAGCGGTTGCCCCGGATAGGCAGAGGTACTGGGTTCGAGTCCCAGATGCGACTGAAATCTTTTTATTTTCTGTCGTTTTTTTCCGTTTTCATGTTTCAGTTAGGTTATGTTAATATTATTTTCTACAATGATTAAACGATTATACTTTATATATTTTTTGTGCATTATACATTTGGCTATTATATGTTTTGCATATTTTGCAGATACATTGGTTACATGCATATCATTTTTTTCTAGGACTGACCAATTACAATTCACAAGACATGTCGATGCAGAGCCCTTTTAGAATAATATAAATTTTTTTATTGATAAAAACTTTTATAACTTTCTTCTACTTTTTATTTTCGACCCGACCGGTTTCACCGTATCACGTGACTGGTTATTTTAAAACTAAATCTATGGTATATATAGCATCTATGTCAGGAGTGGGTCCCAGTACTTTCACGTAATAAAAAAATTCGAAATTCCCTAGATGAATATACTCTCAGAAATTGATTACGAATCGAATGTCATTGAAATATGTCATTTTTGAAAAAAAAAAGTAACGTTTGCGGTATTGTATGCCTGATGACAATATTATGTATATTATCAATAGGGCCTTCCGTTTGAAACATTCCGCAGCCCTGCTCTAGAACCTTTTTTGTTCGAGTAGCAACCCTAAACTAAAAGCAACACCGAGCTCTAAAAGCAAGTGATAAGTAGTTTCCTCTAGTTCTCCGGTTTCCCGCTAGGGGTGTTTTCGGGATTGACACATCCGTTTCCGAGTTGTGCCCGCCACTGTACCACGCCGGGAGGGGTCATTTGAAAGTATAATGGCGAGATGACAGGATAAAATATCAGGGAATGGAGTTGACTATTAATGTAACGTTAATAATAATTTTATTTGTTTTATTTTTGTGGGTGAAAGAATTGCAGGATGTCGGGTGGTGATTTAATAAGTATGTACAGAATTAAGCACAATTTCAAAGCTGTGAAAATAGAGACTGAACCCAAGATGTACGAAACTAACGATATAGCACTAGGAAAAGGCAATGGACATGATGATGGCAATGCCAAAAATATTATTAATTAATATAAATCAAATTTAATAATGTTATTATCATGTTCTGCAAGTATTTTTAGTTTTTATTATTGTGACAGCTGTTTCGGCGTTCAAGGCCATTTTCAAATCGCGGTTAATCCACATTGTGACAACTTATTTATATGATTTTATTTACTCCTACCCCTTTATTATTTGGATGGGTTTTTAAAAATAACGATTTATTATCGGTAAAGCCGATTTAGTTAGAAAATAATTAAAATTCTTTATTCTGTGAAGTTTTTACATTTATAATGTATTTCCCCGTATTTAAATAATAATGTTTTCCTAATTGATTTATTTAAACGTATTATATTGTAATTTAAAAAATAAAACAATAACTTTGTTTACATAACTTTTATTTATACTTTAGCCGACCGGGTTTCGCTACTACCGTAGCTTCTTCAGGGCAGTATACAACTAAAATATGCAACTAATACAACTAAATACAACTAAACTATGCAACTATGCAACTAAACTATACAACTAAACTAAAAAAAAAGAAAAAAAAAAGAAAAAAAAAAGAAAATAAATTAATGTATTATATTGTTTTGATAATGTGAACATACTCAGAATCGGTGAATATATAATTGTCTAATACATAATAAAAAAAAGTTAAAAATATTACTCAAAGATCTCAGTCAACTGAAAATTTAGAATCGCATTAAGTGTTCCCACGAAGTGAAATTAAGATTAAAAACCTTAAAAAAACTTTGGTTCTGAATAATTCTACATTCAATGCACTGACGTCAGAATTAAAAGACTTGCCCCGACTACGACTTCTAACTTATACGGCTGGAGGCAAATGTCATGTGACATCCATTTTGACACCAGCTTTGGTTCCCTGCCGTTCAAGTAAGTTTTGCGTGATTTTGTCTGTGATAACCAAAATAACAAAATATTTATAAAAATGTTTAAACTAAATACTCCCCCCCCCATTTTGTTTTGAATTCTCCCTTTTGCGTGTTTGGGCATTTCTATGCATTATTTGCTCTGTAATTCAATGTTCAATTGAGACATATGTATATTAATTCATAAATAATTAACATTATTTTTAATGCTGTTGCGTCATTATTGAACATCTTGTTTGAACAGTACTTAAACAAATAAAAATAACGGTTTTTACTCTCACTTTCCACACATCACATGGAACTAAAACCGAAACTAATAAAAGTCCTCCGTAGTGTTTACAAAAAATAAGCATTTTAAACAGTCTTTCAAGTACACATTAAACAATGTTAATTACCAATAAAATAACGACAATTAAAATTGATGATAAAAAAGCTAATCACAATGTTACGTAATGCAGCTCTTAAAACTAGTTTGAATTAATGCTACAAAACGTTTCATAAGGAACTCCAGTGAAAAATATAATAGCTTTAAAATATATATTCATATAGATCAGCAAACGCCGATTCTGAATGTATAACTTTTATTGTATATAATTTTACGTAGAATTTATAAATTGTTATTTAAAAGTTAATAAAAAAACATGTTGGTACCATTGCATTTGGAACATATGACGTCACGTGCAATTTCTGTTTTTAAATGTATATTTTTACTTTTCGCTTTTGTTTTGCATTTTAAATATGTATTTTTTTTAGTTTCGGCGAAATTAAAAATTAATTTCGGTGACTTTAAGCTCTAAAAATGTTGTTGAATAAAAAAACTGTTATTAGTGAAATAAATTAGAGTATTCATGAGTAAACCAATTATCAATATGGATATTATGTGGTTTTGCTACGAATAGAATATAAAATGATGTACGGTAAAGCTCTTTCTTGTTTTGAGACTTGAAATTTTAACCTCAAAACTGATAAAAACCGACCGGCCATAGATTTAGAACGTTTTGGCGGGCTTTGAAAAATTGAAACTTTGAAAATTATTTTTATTTTGAAAACTAACTTTAGAAAAAAAAAACTAAATATACTGGTATTTATGTTTGAACGTCAATATTGATAAATTTAAAAAAAAAATAAAAAATTGGACTACAGTTCCTTATTATGCAATATATATTACATAAATTTACGTTTAGAAATGAACATGAGGATTAACAATAACAACATGAGACAGTGTTTTTATCCAATTAAAATTAATAGCATATTCAATTAGTATTTCTTAAATTGAAGTATGATGTCAATAAAAATGACGGAGACCATTAGGGTGCCATTAGCTCAGTGGATAACAGCGCTGGTTCCGGATAGACTGAGAGGTTCTGGATTCAAGTCCCAGGTGTGACCGTTACCTTTTTATTTTCTGTGTCTTTTCGGTATCATATTTCATTTGAGATTTGCTAATATTATCTTCAATGCTCAAAAAATATATATTACAATTAGGAATATAACCTTCAATAAGTTATTCAATAAAAAAATATTTAAATTAATCAATTTAAAAAGAAGCAAGGAAAGATTATGGGAAAATACTTTTATTTAATTTAAACTACTGACAATTAATTCAATTGACATCATTTAGTTGCGAAAAAGGGGAGTAAAGATGATGAAAATATTCAAACGTTATGATTTTCGCATTGGATTTTGAGTTCCGGGGTTGTTTTGGTAATAAATAATTAATAAACTTTAATGAACTTTAAAAAAAAATACTTTGTAACTTTCGCAAGACTCGTCGAAAACAAAGTTAACTAAATTATAAATATCTTATTGAATATGTTGACTCTCCAAACTAAATGTTGAGGAAGAAAAATATTGTTTCCAATCAGCCACACATAATAATAGTTTTTTTAATGTTCTTTTTTTTTTTGTTTCTACAGTTTTTAACTCAGAATTAACAGAATTTAATAAAACGTCTTTTACGAAATATATTGCCAGTACATGATCTTATAAAGTCGGTGGTTTGACTTTGAACAGTCAAATATTTAGATAGTTCCTTGTAAAATAAAGTTACGTTCGTAATTGTATTTTCCAGCCTTCTATTGTATCTTACTTATTTTAAGGTACGGTATAATTTGAAAACAAAATACTTCTGTTAACCTTTCGACCTTTCAACCCCCCGGACGTCACGTAGAGACGTACAACAAAATATATTAAAGAAGTATTTGTTGTGTAGAAATATTTTACAACAATACTAACAATGTCCCTATTATAATTTTCCTCATACGTTAACTCAGCGGGGATTCGAACCGAAATTATATGTAAATCACCCATCGCGTTACGTCAACATCGGACCATTTGTTCGGTATCCAAGTATTTTTTTGTTCCTGTTAAACTCGGTACCTATTGTAATTTCTCTACCCAGTTTTTGCGTGAAGCGCTTTTGGCAGGCATTGGCTCGCGGGCGGCGTTTCCGAAGGTATGATATTTTATTGAAAACTTTAATCGGATTTTCGGCTGACAAATTGATGGACATTCAAAATCTTTGCATGAAGGTAAAACATAAAAAATATATATATGCTCCGTTCACAGATGGCATTAATTTTAGTATTAAAAAAAACACTAGCAAATACCATAATAGTAGTGGGCGAAGCGGCTCGGTTTAGTGAGCCGGATCACTAAATCAGCTCTTTGTAGTGTGCCGGTTCGGTGATCCGGCTCGTTTGAACGACGGTTCGCGTCCCCCCGCACCATGCCCTCTTCCTCGCTCCTTGGCCCTCCTAAAGACGTCCTTAAGACGCTCTTACACGATACTTTTTTCGTCCAGTTTTCATGTGGATTGTCTTTACAGAGAGCTGATTCAGTGATCCGGCTCACTAAACCGAGCCGCTTCGCCCACCACTAGCATATAATACCTTTTTTATAAAATATTGAAATTAACGCCATCTATGAATTTAGTGATCCGGCTCACTAAACCGAGCCGCTTCTCCCACCACTAGGATATAATACCTTTTTTCTAAAATATTTAAATTAACGCCATCTATGAACGCGAAGATTATAAATAATTTTATGTTTAACGAGTATGCGAGTATTATCAATTTGAGCTTACAGAGCCGACTATTATCAGATCACATCGGAAGTGGATTCTTGTGAATTATACGGACTCCCGTACAACCTTCATTACTTACTTACTTCCAATGGTCAGACAGCTAAGGGCTGTAGCTCCTAACCTAACCCTCCTAATGACACCGTTCCACTTCCGACAGTCAATTGCCTCTTGTCCTCGGCAATACTTCACCCGGCCTCTTCTGGTCGGTCAGTACACTCACTCTCCATAAAGTGTTGTATTGATCTGCCGGTAGACCGGTATCAGATGTCTTTGAAACGATTACTGCGTTAATGGTCCTTCCTAATGGCCCTTCTATTTTTCTTATCGGAGGTTCACTTTTATCGAGGTTTACTTCACGTTGCAGACGTAGCCTGGCACTCGGCCATATGTTTTTTTTAATGTTAACACCGTGAGAATCACAACCACCCGGAGCCGGTGGTACTTTGGTATCTACATTTAAAAAAAAAATATTAGCTCCATACAGGAGACTCTGATGAAAATAATTTCCCTCGGTGCCTATGTCATGATTGAGGATGCTGTGTGGAGGGTCTTTTTGAGGAGATGAAGGAGTTAAAATGTTGTAGGAGGGAGAAAACACATAGGTCGACAAATCGTTCAACAGCCAGGCTGTTGAACTCATGACAATAGCGGTATGTTGTAAGGCTGAAGGGAGAGGGAGGGGGAGAGAGATGGGGACAGTAAGATTAGGAGGTACCTGGATATGTTTTGAATGAACTTGTACTAACAACTCCCCTCATAGTGGCATATATGATACTGTTTATTACCGCTATTCGACGAAAAACTTTAGGTTCGGCGGGAATGTTATGTTTTTCTACCAATTTATCAATGGAATGTACTCCGAAATACCTACTACAGGGTGGCGCAAAACTACCGTTATGGTTTGCAATGAAATGGTATAATCAAGCCGTTGTACGTAGTCTATCGGCTTCAATTCTTGCACAAGCTGAATCTTATACGGGAACATGTGCAATGTGGCCAAACTCCTCTGAACGGACCTCCGCGATAGCTCCAGTTGTGCCGAACCTCTTCTTGTTGATGTTTCTGGACTGTCCTGCACACTATCGACAACACGTCGGATGTTTTCTTCCGTGTGGACCGTACGTGGTCTTCTGGTACATGGAAGGTGTCTTACTGTACCATGTTGTCGAAAATTTGCAACCAGGCGGTTTATTGTTGGTGCTGAAGGTCCAGTACGCACATTAACGACGATAAGCACGCTGCGTCAAAACAATTGACCGTTGATTTTCGAAATAAAATTCAACAATTGTTGATCGCTGTTCTGTTGTGTAGTGTTCCATTTTCCAAATTCCCCAAGTTTTCTTCACAAAATTCTGAAATAAAAATAAATTAAAAAAGTTATTAAACATTCAAACCCTAACGGTAGTTTTACGCCACCTTGTAGAAAAGCCAAGATCCATTGACCCTGTCCCCTCCAATGTATAGCCATAACTCACGTTTCCAAGATTGTAAAATGGGTTCATTATCCGTATGAGAACAGGTCGTTTTTACGACTCATTATAGTCCTCAATAACTCGACTGGTGAACGACGTTTATGTTTCCTCTCTGATGGGTTTTTAGTTTCGCCTAGAACCACGTTCGTACTTTCTCTCCTTTTGTAACTCTTTAACGGTCAGCACCCAAAAATACATACTTTGTAGTTTACTAACACACGAAAAACTATGAATGATTTATCTGTAAAGTGTTAGGAAAATATATACGGTTTCAAAGGACGAAGATCATCAAACTGTAATCTTCTAAATTGTATATGAAAGTAAAAGGTTCAAAAATACTTTCTCTGGTTTTCAAACTGCACCTATTTTCACACATTTTTGTACGTATTTCATAGAATTCAAAAGATTACAGTGAGAGGAGGACTTTTGTCTTTTGAATCCTTATGCATTTTCCTAACAACCCATATAGAATGTACATTAAAATAATTTTTGGTATTGCTTGAGTTAGTAAACTACGAAGGCCATTTTTGAGTTCTGGCCCTTAAACAGCGTTAAAATGCTGGATGGATTAATAAAAAAAGTATAAATTTTAAAATATTTAAAAAATTAACTTAACGTTGTAATTAATATTTGCCGCAAGATTTATTAAAATAACTACACTTTAAAACTAACGCGAAAGAGTTATACCATTTATTTTTCCAAAAAAAAAAAATTCTCCGCAAAATGCACGCCACTGGGCACGCGAGTTAAGTTAAGCGGAAGGTGCAAAAAGCCGCGTCAACCGTGTAAAGCCAAACAATGGGACAAACTTGGCTTGCATTCATGGAGGGATAAAACAACTCCACAATGGAAACGCTAAAGTTAGTTTTTCACTCCGTTTTTTAATAATTTAAATGATGTCGTGCATGAAGGTGCTATGTGCATTTTCTCTTATATTTGAATTATTTATTTATTACTTAAATAAAACAAATACTTTGTTATAAACCAAGAAAGTATTGAATTTTTCGCCAACCGGCTTCGTTTAGCTCAAGCTTCGTCATAGTAAACGTAATAACTAAAGAATAATACAGAGTTATGGTTATATATAGTTACAGAATATAATAGAGTGAAATCGAGCGAATTAAAAAAAAGAGATGGAAATATTTTAAAAGTGTTGGTACTAACCCTGATGTATGGCAGTGAGGCACGGGACTGGAAGAGAAAGGACGAAAGTAGACTGAATGCTGTAGAAATGAGATCCCTGAGGCGGATGTATGATAAAACTTTTTTTGACGGTGTGTTGAAATTGATGTTGATATTCGCAAATAATGCAAGACTGATGTGAACGTAATGGTTACGAGTAAGTTGAGTAAGAATGGGGTGCTGATGGTTAGGGAATGTAGACCCGATGAACCTCGAAAGGAGTGTTAGGCTAATATATTACGCTAATGTGAATAGAAGAAGAAGCCGGGGACGCCCGAGGAATGGCACGATCAAGTGAACCAAATACTTGAGTCGGGCCACGTCAAGAGTCGGAATAACAGAATGGTATGTATGAGACGATGTATGAGTGTGCATGAAGACCGAGTTGTTTGGCGGCTCGTCCTCACTATCTACCTCTGCAGGAAAACGGAATGATGGCTAGTTAGTTAGTTAGTTATTTATTACAATGGAAAGACAAACGTTCCCTGGTTACGAAAAATCTAACAATTTTTGAAATACTCGTACAACCAACCTTCATTATAAGCAGTAAATGTTTCATGTTCAGAGGAACTGAACCCACAATGCCCGGCCGTTATCTGACGCATTTGTCAACTCAGTTACGATATTGTGGTTTTTGTATTGATGGAGGTACTATGTAGGCGCATAAAAATCTCATCTGTTCTTGTTGGAATAAAGTTAGTCAGAATGAAAAACGCTACGTTTATTTTTTGCCATCTTTTTTTAATTGAAGATTAGATTGTATGAGGGACAGCTTTATAAACGAACTACCAAATTTCTGTTACGTAACGAACCGTTTTTCTTTAACGGACCGTTATCTGTTAGTAACTTTTTTTATTTTATTTTGAATAATTGTAATTCGTTCGTAATCACTCTTACTGCTCGACGAGGAATCCATTACACACATGCAAATTATATATTCTCTTTCTAGTTAAAATAATGCACGGTTTCAAATAAGCTATCTTCGGGCACCAACTGGCAGCTGTCACACGATCGGTAATCTAACGAACGTTTATAAAATGGCGAAATCGGAGTCCAAATATTAGTTCAAAATGGTATCAAGCATTACGAACGGATGGTTATAAAACGGGCCCTGAGAGTACTAAGATTTTTTTTTCAAATGCATTGATGTAGGTATTATGGCTTCTAGTAATCTTTTTCCTTTGTACGCCTGAAATATGTGCCAAAATGAATTAAAGGTGTATTTTTTCCATTTTTCAAAAACTGTTTCTTTCGCATTTGGAAGTGTTCGCACATTTCACCCAGCACGATAAATTAATACATTTAATGAATGAGATAATTACTCAGTTTTATTGTAATTTTTCAAAAAACTTGTTTTGTTTTGATTATGGTGTAATTAACCCATGATCATAACACCATAGAAAAATGACAATATTCTATGAACTTTAATAACATTTCTGACAAAGTATTGCTGAAATGTACTTAATGCACCAAAAGAGATTTTTATAATAACTTTTATTTTGTAGCACAACCCCTTCATCCACTCATCGCTTCAATTCGTTTTGGCTAACTTTTCTGGTAAAATCTTTTATAATTTTTTTTATGTGCCTATAAATTATAATAAGAACGAATTTATTGATATTCTTGTGTCACCGTAGTGGTCTACGTACTTTTGGCATCGAGTCGAGAGGTTGCGTGTTGACATTGAATTTCTCATCATATTATGTACATTTGGGGGCTGCTGGTGTTATCTTGTTTCCGAAAAAATCGGATTCACATACGAAAATACTTCTAATGCTTACTGCACTGCAATAAATAAATAAATATTTGTGAAATGATCGATTATTTTTACAAGGAATTTCTTATTAATT
Organism: Halesus radiatus; assembly: GCA_022606495.2. Lineage (NCBI taxonomy): Eukaryota > Metazoa > Arthropoda > Insecta > Trichoptera > Limnephilidae > Halesus > Halesus radiatus. Next base: position 12,134 of record JAHDVE020010721.1, read on the forward strand.
GTATTCAAAATGACACCACAAAGTGATTTCATATTTATTAATTAAATAAAATTATTAATTAGAATTGAAATAAAAACACCTTTGTTCCACTTATTTATTTTCACCAGGACCGGTTTCATCCTACTACGGACATTTTCAGACTAGTAGTTGAAATTCTTATGCTACGCTATTTATACAAACTTAGGCAGGGGTACACAACATTGTCTCTATATAATGAATGTTTCTATTTTGTTAATTTAAGGTATTATAAGTTATTTTGTTAATTTAAGGTACATATAGGTAATTATAATGTTTAATATTAAATTCATTATAAATAGGCAATGTTGTGTACTCCTGCCTAAGTTTGTATATATACCGTAGCATAAGAATTTCAACTACCATTCTGAAAATGTCCGTAGTAGGATGAAACCGATCCTGGTGAAAATAAATAAGTGGAACAAAGTACAAAAGTGTTTTAATTTCAATTACAATACAATGGAATTCCACCACGAATGATCAGTCCAAAAACTAGACTCATTAAAATTATTAATATTTTACTATCCTTTTGCCACTTTTAATAAATGTAATATAAATGATATTAGTATAGAAGGATACAATAACAGCTGTAAAAAAACTGTATCTTTTCCAAGCTTAAATTTTATAATAAAACTGTTTATCTGAGGCGACCTGCCAGGTAAATATTGTATGTAATTAGATAGAGAATATGAAGTAATATTTGTACAGCCCCCTTGAGGTGATTTTTGAAAACGGCTCTTACAAATTATCCAATTATCTTCTTATCCGGATAAGAAGATAATTGTTCGTATACTTAATGCGGCTTTCGGCGATGAGTTTTTGTGTAGCCGTCAATTACCGAATATCAGGAACTATTAAGCCTAGCCCCGTCGTCCTTGTTAATATTAATGGGGTTTTTAACATGAAATAAACATTAAAAGCAAAGTTTCTTTTACTCCTCTAAAATCCTAACGGTTTATATATATTTTTTAAATCTTTGTTTACTATTTATGTTATGTAAACCATTCTTTTATAAAACCTTAATCGCCTATTAATAACGCAACGCTTCTTAATTTGTTCCATTTTTCCTCCCAAAGTCGTTACATTTAACCCAAGCCAAGGCTGCTCATTCCATTTAGCATGAAATAAATCTTACAGATATATTTTCAGAGCTGTAAATAACGTTCCTCTAAATAAGGCACTGAATCAAATTTTCCTTAGAGAAATTTTCACCTTATGATTTTTAAATTGCCTGTGAAAGGTCAATAAATAAGTCATGTTATTATAATCGATTCCTTTTAAGTATCTTTTCGTTTGACCTTTACCTTTAATGGTGACAATTTTCCTGTCCAACCCTTAAATTTATGGAAAATCGCTAAAAAACGTCGCTTTATAAAAGTCCTTAAAGTTTTTCGTTATACGATTCTTATGCTAATTTTAAGTGGGACTTCCTAGGCTTATTTTAAAAGGATAATAATAATATCAAATTTTTTATACTGGCAATTTAGTGATTTTTCACGCAAATTGAGCTGTACTTTAATAGATGTTTGGTCGAAGTTTTTTTTTTTTTTTACTATGCGAGGTTCATAAATTATTCATTCATGTTTATAAAAGGTATCAACTAGAATTGAATTATTACTGAAATTAAACAATGAACGATCTCCGTTCCAAGGAGTCATTTTTCTTTTCGAATTTATATTAATCGCAATGTCGTCCCATTAGAGGTAAATGTCACAATGTGTCATACAGCTAGTGTGGCACTTAGTGATTTCTACCTCTTAAGGGTACGATATTAATGTCTACATAATAATTTTTTTTATTGTTCACCTGGACAAAGTATCAAGGGGGTAAGGATGTCAGAGAGGGATTATTTATTAATTCGAAATAATGATAATATTATTACGCAATACGATTACATGTATTTAAAATTTACATAGGCTTAGCATTGATCAAATATAATTCGAAATATGACCTTTTTCTGACTGTCCTGCGTATGATTTACAAAATATTTTAAAATAAATATAAATTAAAATAAAATAACTTAGTTTGAATACCACTTTTTTTTATATATGTTAACCAACCGGTTTCAGTTCAGCCTGAACCTTCATCAGGGTTATACAAAAACATGTTAAATCAATTACCGAGTTACAGGGATTCTTATAGGTAATTTAGGGGAGACAGAACATCAACTATGTTGGTGGGTGGTGGGTGGGGGCGAGTTAGGAGGGAGGGAGGGGCTAAAAATAGGTAGTGAAGCGAAATATATTTAAAATGGGACTATTTGATAAATCAAATTGTTTATTTAATAAATTGATTTTATTGACTTTTAAGGATTTTTTGATTTAGAGAGCTTATAAATTATTAAGACGTAGACCTATCCCATTCCTATGTAGAACCTCTATACCTGAAGACTTATTAAATGAGTGATCTTTATCTATTAAATGTGTTGCAAATTCTGAAAAACCTATATTGTTTAAACATCTCAAGTGTTCAACTACCCTCGTTTGAACATTTCTAGCAGTTTTACCAATGTAAAATGCTTTTCAATCATTACATTGAAGTTTATAGATGCCAGAATGGCTTAAATTATTTTCATTGTCTTTTGAATTAATTAGAAGTTTACCTAGGTTTTATATTTTAAATTGTTGAATATCCTGTAAAAATACTTACATGTTTTTTCTTTAAAATGCCGAGAAGAAAAAAATAAAATAATTGGGTGTAGCTTAATTTCTTCATAAACACTAACGTAAATGTTTTTTTATGCGGATTACAAAAGTTTATATTTTTATTAGCGTTCCGGGAAAGGATTGTTATTATTTTTCTCCACTTTTAAAAACTATTTTAATATTTTGTAAAAGATACGTAGGATGGTCAAAAAAAGTAATATTTCGGATTCGATTTTGATAAATGCTATGCCCATGTAATTTAAAAAAAATGTAATTAATGTTTTCCTCTTTAAAAACATTATGTTTATCGTATTGCGTAATATGATAATATTATTATTATTTCGAATTAATAAATAATTATTATAGAAGAGAATGTATGAGACGGTGTATGAATGTGAATGAAGCAAGAAGTGTATTCCAAGATCGAGTTGTTTGGCGGTCCGTCCTCTCTGCCTACCCCTGCGGGGAAGGCGTGATGGTTAGTTAGTTATCTAGTTAGAATTAATAAATAATTGCTCTCCGACTTTCCTCTCCCCGTTAAAATAATTTTGTCAGTATCGAACCTTCTATTCAGAATAGCTACTTTGCTGTTGCTATATTTTGCCAGGTACATGGTTACTATTTACTTTCATTTTATACTTTTTTCTCCTTCCAATTTTCCTTTGGTTCCACAATCTCTTAGATGGGAATACTCTAGATCAGCTGGCTCCGGGTATTTGGAGCTTTGGTCTCAGTATGTGGTTTTGAATTTATTGGTTTTTGAAAAAACAATATTATTTTTGTTTATTGTTTAATATCTATTCAAAATATAGGGCCTAAATGGGCAACGGGTTACATGTCACCTTAATCAACGGGTTACATGTCACCTTAATCAACGGGTTACATGTCACCTTAATCAACGGGTTACATGTCACCTTAATCAACGGGTTACATGTCACGAATGTTTTTTTTCTCTCACCCAAAATTATGGGGCCTTGTTAATTTTTAATATTTTTTATATGTGTGTTCCTTTATTTTTTTTCAAATGTTACATAATTTTTACATTAAAGTCCCGAAAACCTGATATTTTTTATATGAATACCGCACAAGATTCCCAACTGCTCCCAACCGTCTGGAGACAGTGAAACTATGGCATCCCCAATTGGGGAATGTTATGAGGCTGAAGGTATTGACGAGGGGAAGAGGAAGGTGGGGAAATACCTGGCTATTCAGATATGGTCACCAAACACGGCTAAAAGCCTTTTCAAGCAACGTTTCAATTCTGAATGTTGGTCTTTCACTAGGGCGATACTGAGAGTATCTTCCACTCTGGAACGTGCGCAAATGTACCGTATATTATTTTTAAATGAATTAATTGTGAAACAACACAAATTAATTAAATAAAATTTACTTGCGCACGCCGGGATTTGAACCCGCGACCTTCGGATTCGTAGTCGAGAGCCTTACCCCTCGACCATGGAGGCCGTCAAATTTGTCGACGGGTTCTTAAAATACTCTTAAATTTAAGTTTAACATTTTAAATTTAAGATAGGTGCATATATAGTATATTGTATAAAAATGAAAACGGGTATAAAAGTACAAAGATATTACAAAATAAAAAGGGTACAAATTATACAGGAGAAATCAGAGAAAAAATTAATAGTATGTATTTTTTCATATAATCATTTTTTTGGTATACAAATATATCTCTTTTTGAAAATTCGTTCACAATTTTTTAGTAAATAGTGTAACATATTGTAAATTTTTAGGAAATAGTCCAAGGACCAAGGTTCTTTGACCGTATTTATTTATTTTTCTGTGAACTAGAAGTCCATCGTTTGCAGTTAGTCTTGTGTTATAAGACTAACTCCACGGTCGAGGGATAAGGCTCTCGACTACGAATCCGAAGGTGGCGAGTTCAAATCCCGGCGTGCGCAACTAAATTTTATTTAATTAATTTGTACTGTTTCACAATTAATTCATTTAAAAATAATATATAATATATTTGCATACGTTCCAGAGTCGAAGATACTCTCAGTATAGCCCTGGTGAAAGACCACCATTCAGAATTGAAACGTTGCTTGAAATGGCTTTTAGCCATGTTTGGTGACCATATCTGAATAGCCAGGTGTTTCCCCACCTTCCTCCTCCCCTTCTCCTTCCCCTCCCCAATACCTTCAGCCTTACAACATTCCCCAATTGGGGATGCCATAGTCTCACTGTCTGCAGATGATTGGGAGCAGTGTGGATTATTCACATAAAAAAGAAAAATGTACTAATATTTTCTGCGATGTTTGCAGGAACTGGTACTGGTAATAAATTCACAGAAGTGTATAGCACTGATTCAGGTACATCATTTCTTTGTTTTTTGTTCAGCTTTGTTTAAGAGCAATTTGACCATGGAACATTGTACATTTTGAACTAAATTAAGATTTGTTTCTGATGAATGTCCCCTTGTTTGTGTTGTCCTTCTGAAATTGAATATATCAATTGAATTTAGTGATATTTCACGCTTAGCTTTGCCTGTAAACAATTTACGTTTACTCAGATCCACCATTACAGAGTGCTTTCCTTAAAGAGGTGTTTACATAATATGGGAATCCTAACATACAGCTTTGCTATTAATATTATTCAAATCATGCCAAAATTTGATTTAATATAGGTATAGTGTTACACAACCATCTTACTTAACTCTACCCACGCCTTGGTAACAAGTCACGTTTTACATTATTCCGATCTTACGCGGCGCGTAATATTTACACCAAGGGAGTAAAATACTAGCTAGATATTTGTGGTACATAATTATATACTCGTTTATTAGTGCTGTACCCAGTGAAATAATAGTATCCAAATCAGAGGAATGTTATGAAGCTGACTGAAATGGGGAAGGGGGTTGCAAATGATAGGAGGAAGATTGTGGAAGTACCGGGCTATACAGATCCTTTTTTTACATTAACTCCACACAGGAGGCTCTGAAGGAAATAATTTCCCTCAAGGCCTCTTATCATCTTTGGGGATACTGTGTGGAGGGTCTTTTAGGTGACAGGAAGGAGTGAATCTGGGTTTTCAAGAGATCTATGTTGTAGGAGGGAGGAAACACAGAGGCCGGTCGTTAGAGTACATATCAAAATATCATATAATTAAATGATTTTTATTTGTCTCAACCTGATTTCGAATCTGCAATCTTCTAGTCCAAAGCCAAGGAGCTAACCGCTCTGTCATATGATTGCACTAATATTAAGATAGAGACCTTCTCAACATTCCTGTTCTCCTTGTTCTGTGATGCATATATATTTGAGTAAAGACGTAGATGATATTTTGGCCTCCGGTGTCCTTCACCGTTCATATATAAAAAAAAGAAAAAAAAACAGTAGGCATTTGACAGCTGGGGTTGGGGTGGAGTATTGGGAGGTAATTCTTCTGAGTGACCCGTAACAACGATTTGTATATTTTTGTGTGAATTTGAAAAAAAAAATATCCATAAAACATCCACCGGAGACCAAAATGCCATTTACGTTTTTTACTCCAAATAAGCACAGTAATCACTGGTTAAAATTTTTCGGGTACGTGCCGATACACCCTGTATATATTTTCCTACACACCTGAATAGTAACATAGATGTAAAAATACAGTGGTTTGTTATTTCAACATTATTTGTTTGTCTCTTGAAAACAGGTTTATGTTGAAGATATCAAAAGATATGTTATTTAGAAGCACTATACCCCAAGTCATGCTGTGCTGAGCCAACACGTCTGTTCTGCCATGCAATATGCATATCAAATCGTGGGTATACTGACAGAATCCCTTTAAAAATGTAAAGTGAATATTTATCACCCCAGAATATTTAATCGGCCATTCGGAAACGGTGGATCCTTTTCTCCCGCAATAGTTCATAATATTGTGTAGTGAAGAAAGGAGGAAGGGTAAGAGAGGATTGAGTAAGTATAATCTTAGATCTGCCGGCAAAGTTTGTCCTCTCAGCGTTACGCAGGGACCGTAAATTACAAAGCGTTACGGAATGGGCACTTGACTCTAATCGTTTTCAGTATTCGAACTATCATTTCACGCGTGATTTAGATTTGACCACATCACTCTTGGACGTCAAAGGTCCCAGGCTTCAAGAAAATTTGTTTTACACCAATGTGATATAATTATTTTCGTAGTATCGTTTTGTGGTATTGGGACTGTTTAAAACAAAAACAAAGAAAAGGAAAATTTTGCTCTTCGTATGGTGGAGAAGAGTTGGTGGAGGTTCAAGTTGGATGCTGAGGTTATTCAACTAGTGGAGGGCACCGGGAGTCAATTGATTCAGTACAGATGTGCCTCCGGAAAACTGGTGAAGTGGATATTCTTCTATGATGAGTTCCATTGTTTGTATTTTTGTCCATATTAACAAAAATTTTATTTATTTATATAAATACATATAAAATATTTAGTAGTACAGATACATCTTAATAGCTAATTACAAAAAAAGCATAAATTTATTTAACAAAAACTACCCAACTCAATAGAGACAGATTTCTCGTGTTTGGGTTGGGGAGCAGCGCCATGTAGCGACAGTAATGATAACTGAGTATAGAAATAAAATACATCAATTTGACGGCCATCTCCATGGTCGAGGGGTAAGGCTCTCGACTACGAATCCGAAGGTCGCGGGTTCAAATCCCGGAGTGCGCAAGTAAATTTTATTTAATTATTTTATGTTATTTCACAATTAATACATTTACAAAAAAATAATATATGGTATATTTACGCACGTTCCAGAGTGGAAGGATACTCTCAGTATCGCCCTGGTGAAAGACCACCATTCAGAATTGAAACGTTACTTGAATGGCTTTTAGCCGTGTTTGGTGACCAGATCTGAATAGCCAGGTATACCCCACCTTCCTCTTCCCCTTCTCCTTCCCCTCCCCAATAAATTCAGCCTCACAACATTCATCAATTGGGAATGCCATAGTTTCACTGGCTCCTGATGGTTGGGAGCAGTTGGAACTCTTGTGCGGTATTCATGCAAAAAAAAAAAAAGAATGTAAAATAGATACAGTTTGTTTTGTTGTACACGATAGTTACTAGAAAATACATTATCTACGAAATAGAAGAGTAAAAGTACATGATAATAGAAATGCAACAATAAGGCGCATACAAGATATAAACATAACACATTTTAATTTTAGTCATATTTCGAAATACTTGATCCATTATTTCTACTGGATATGTTTTTTTATGTTTTTATTTATTTTCTTATTTACAAACATTATTTAAGCGTTTTGTAAAATTCACCGAAGAAATTAAAACTTCTAATTGCTGTTGGAGTTATCTAATCATTGTTTGATTTAAACTCTTTTAGGTCTTATTTGTGTATAAAACTGCCCACAGCGTTTGTGCACCGGTTACACTTATTACCCTTTAATTATTTTGTTAATTTGATTACGGAGGAAAATGTTTTTTTTTTTTAAGTATACCAATTGGACTATTTTTTGTGTCGTCTGGAAGGCAATTATATTAATTGCCCCCCCCCCCGTAGCTAATGGATTGCTTGTCATATTGTGTAAGTATTGTGTTTAAAATTACCCTTTAATTATTTTGTTAATTTAATTTCGGAGGAATTTTTTTTTTTTAAGCACACCATTTAGACTATTTTCTTATGTCGTCTGGAAGGCAATTATATTAATTGCCCCCCCCCGTAGCTAATGGTTTGCTTGTTATATTGTTTATATATTGTGTTTAAATGTATCTTGCCACATTGTCGTGTAAAGTGTGTATGTACTTGTGACATTTTAATGAATTCTGTCTTTGCATGTATGAGTTTATTATTTATTTCATATACTAGGAGACATACTTTATATGCATTCATATAGTTTTCTTATTTTTAACAGTTTTGTTTCTATTATCCATGGTTAGTATCAATAAACACGTTTTTCGGTTACACTGAAAACTATATAAAACAGTATTTTTACATAATACTAAGTTTGCATTTAAATTAAAATACTGAAAACCTTTGATGTGAATCGACGTTTGGTGACTTCTGAGGAAATACAGCGAGGAGTTGGATTTAGATTGCCTAATCCGCGTTTTTGTGGCTTCACCGTGATGTGAATATCATTACTGATGCCACATCAAACGGCCATCGTCGCAAAAGGGTTGATACCAGTGGCGTGCATTCAAGTTCGGGTATGAATTGATCATTGAATATTTGAAAATGGCCATTTTGTTATCATCTTCCGACGATTGTTTTGGCCAACTGAATAAATGAGCGTTCATGTTTCGTATCAAATTCATGGAAATTTCTCGCCCTTTAAAATTTTTCTATATTTTCTTAGGGTAGGTTTTTAGCCTTTCGGTGAGCGTGCTCTGGGCGTGTCAGACTCTAAAACCCGGAATAAACCGCTATGTAAATTTTACTTGTAAGCCATTAGTAATAAATTTTAGCTGTAAGGTATTAGTTATTCGTCTAAGTGATATGTTATATAAATTATTTGTTAAGCGCCCTTGAGGTGATTTTCCCATGAAAAATGCGCTATAAAAGTAATCCAATTATTATTATTATTATTATCATATGATCTAAGATTAAGGACTTGACAGAATTCAGAGCGAGGCTTCAAACTCAACTCTTCGGAAAGTCATATCCATTAATGGTACAGTTGCAAACTCAATTTATATAGCGAAGCTAACCGTTTTGTACAAAATTATTTGACTTTTAGTCCACGACATTGTAAATTACTATAAGTATTAGTAAATGTAAATAATTATTATCATCGAAAATTAAAATTAAACTGCGAATAGAATGTTTTAGCTTTTATTGGGCATTTTAAAAGTAGTAAATTCGAAAAAAAAACGTATTTTCACTACCCTTTTGATAAATGTAATATAATTGTGTCATGAGCATGCAAAATCAACTCTTACCAAACTAACTAACTAACTAACTAACCATCACGCCGTTTCCCCGCAGGGGTAGGCAGAGAGGACGGACCGCCAAACAACTCGATCTTGGCATACACTTCTTGCTTCATTCACATTCATACAACGCCTCATACATTCTCTTCTGTTATTCCGACTTCTGACATGGCCCGACTCGAGTATTTGATCCACTTGATCGTGCCATGTCTTCCTCGAGCGTCCCCGGGCTCTTCTTCCATTCACATTCGCGTCATATATTCTCCTTACACTCCTTTCTTCGTTACCAAACTAAAACTGTATAATATAACGCGTTAATCTGGAGTGACCTGCCAGGTAAGTACATTTTCCTTTCTGTTTGTAGATAGTAATATAAACCCTAGCAAGTAATATTAGTAAAGTGCCGTGGGGTGATTTTTCACAAAAATAGCGTTATACAAACCATCAAATTTTATTTATTTTTTTAAATTATTATATTTTATTTTTTTTAATTATTATTATTATTTTTTTTTTTAAATACTTGCAGAACTTAATAATAATTTATTAATAATAATTAAAAAAAAAAACTTAAATGGAGTTCTACGAATTAAACACAAAAACAATTGATACATCAAATTATTATTATTATTATTTATGAACGGCACGCCACTGGGTTATACTGAACCTTCTGTTTAGAATATTCAAATTGCACTGCTGGAAGGGTTGAACCGTCATGGAACGATCTCAAATATAAAGCAGATATCTGTTTTTCAAACGGCGAGCTCTGCTCTGACGTCACGAAATATGCATCGTTTGGAGCTTTTAGGTCAATTTGGCTATTTTCAGCTCAGAACGTCATTTTCGTTATGAATTTATAACACTGATCTATACTAAAACTTATGTTGCTGACTTACATAAGACTTCTAGGGCCTAGACAGACTAAAAAAATAGATTAATTGTTTGTTTGTTTGTTTGTTTGTTTGTTTGTTTGTTTGTTTGTTTGTTTGTTTGTTTGTTTGTTTGTTTGTTTGTTTGTTTGTTTGTTTGTTTGTTTGTTTGTTTGTTTGTTTTGTTTGTTTGTTTGTTTGTTTTTTTTTTTTTTTTTTTTTTTTTTTTTTTTTTTTCATTAAATAAGATTATTTCCCTCATGGCGTATGTCCTATTTGAGGATGCTGTGTGGAGGGTCTTTTTGTCACTCTACAGTCGGATTGTGTACTCAAGAGCGAGTCGTAGAAACGAACCGTTCTCATGCGAAAAATGTCAACCGTGTACAAATATTGGGCGCGTGTTTGACGTGTTTGACGTGTTTCCCGACTATGCACCGGTGCCGAAGGGATCAATGATGCCAGTTTCTCAAAGTCTCTTTCATTGAAATACCAATAGAACAAATACAGCATTCCCACGTCGCGCACGCGCTCTAAAGATTGCACTCCGTTTGCTAAGATAGAGATAGAATCTATAAAAATAATAAAAAAAAACGAGTTTACGCAAATTAAGGCTTACGGACACCATAGGCATTTTACACACTTACAAAACAACGATGTATTGATAATGGTCACATATACACGGTGTCCAGAAACTCATGGCATAAACGGTAAGCTGTTAAATCTACATCACATTTGGTATCGATTTTGTGTTAAAAATCAATCAAAATTTTCGGTTTTCAAAATGTGTCCAGGCGTAGACCTAGCTCCAATAATTTTTTCACCCTTACCTTACCTTAAAAAAATACTGCTGGTTTTCAATTAGATAAATTAGAGTTTTTAAAATTAGAAAAGTTTTGATAATCACTTAAATATTATTAATAATCAAATATTTAAAAATAAACAGCATCCTCTTAAATTTATTTTCACAAAAATCTTAAAATAATAATAATTTTTATGTTGATGCCCTGGTTCAATCGTGTGATTGCCGGCACCCGGGCGTTTATTGGCGTGTAAGTTGATGAGGATACATGTACTCTACCCTTCTCACTAGACGATGTCTATTCTGAGACGGGTAGGTTGTTCATTGATTTTGTTAAAATTTATGGTTTTAATATTAATGTAATAATTAGTATTTTATTATAATTTTGTTTATTACACGTAGTTTTTTTAATATTAACACTCAATTATTTACCTTCTCTCATCACTTTTCAGTATACTCTGTGTATTGATGAAGGAACCCTAGGTTTCGAAACGTGTTTTATACAGAATAACCCTTAATCATTTAATTGTTTTTTTAAATTTTTTATTTTAAAATAATGTAAACCAAATTTAATAATGTTATTATTTGGTTCTGAAAGTTTTTTTTAGTTTTTATTATTGTGACGGCTGTTTCGGTGTTTAAGGCCATTTTCATACTGCGGTTAATCCACATTGTTATTGTTTTAATTGTTTTCTAACTAAATCGGTTTTACCGATAATAAATCATTTCCCGTCGAAATTGAAAAGGAGTGGGAGTAAATAAAATCATATAAGTCCTCACAATATGGATTAACCACAGTTTGAAAATGGCCTTAAACGCCGAAACAGCTGTCACAATAATAAAAACTAAAAATACTTGCAGAACTTAATAATAACATTATTAAATTTAGTTTACATTCATTTTAAAAAAAATTTAAAGGAGTTCTACGAATTAAACACAAAAACAATACTTAATCATTTAAATAGAAAAAGTTTAATAAAAAAATAACATCATGCTAAGACCGATTTTTTTATATTTTTTGTTTTTTCTATGTGATGTAGATTCACCAATTTCCCGCTTTTACCACTAGTTTCCGGACACCGTGCGTTATTGCATTTTATTAATATGAACATAGTGTCAAACAATTTCACCAGAAATATGCAAAAATTGCGCTTACTTCGCGCACATAGACACCCCCACGAAACACTTCTATCGGTTTATCTCTTCAGTGACGCATTTGGACTAAAAAATATTATAAAACTCGCTGGTATTTCAATAACCTTGTTCTGACCCCTGATACAATTTATTTCCCACCACCCACTACGCGTGGAATGCCAAAATTGTTTTTGTTTATTTTACATTTGCTGTCATCGGTCATTGTTACGCTGGGAAAATCGGATGGATTTATTGTTTTAAGTTTTTAAGCTGGTTATGATGCCTAAATAAATATATTCTGAAACTTCTGAAAGAGGTAGTTCGGACATGCACACCGTTTTAAATCACGCACTAAACTAAATAAAACTATGACTTCGCTAAAAAATAAGTTTTCGATATCTATATTGATACTAACTTGTTTTTATTATCTGAATACCGCAAAAGAGTCCCAACCGGTTCCAACCGTCTGGGGCCAGCGAGACTATGTATACCATACCCTAAAGGGTATGTTATGAGGTATTTATGATTTATTTATTTAATAAAAATAAAACAATAAATTTGTTTACAACCACGAGATTTTATTTTATTTTATTAGGACCGACCGGTTTCGCTTAACACAAGCATCATCAGGGTACAAAGTTAAATTTTGTGTCCTGATAACGCTTGTGTTAAGCGAAACCGGTCGGTCCTAATAAAATTATATAAAATCTCGTGGTTGTAAACAAAGTTATTGTTTTGTTTTTATTAAATATGTCTAACCACAAAGTGACTGCTTTCTATAATTTTTTATTTTTTATTGGAACGTATTTCGTGGTAAGTAAAAACATAGTAATTACCATGGGTGTCATTCTTCAGGATGAAGGATCGAGTTTTGTTTACCTTTTAGCATGTTTACAATTGGCTTAACGTATTGTTTTTTTTGCCAAAAAACTCGTAGGTACTTATTCTATATTATCATTATAATAAAGTTTGTAAATAAATAACAAAATCTGTTGAAAATATATCTTTTTCTGTTTTTACTGTTTTTATACTTACCGATGGTGATTGTTTATCATGTAATTTTGTTAAGTAAAATAAGTCCAATATCTTATATAATGTACAGTATTAACATGATAAAAAAATTATCAATGTTCATTGTTCATAGATAATAATAGAAATTAAAATTGAATTATAAACATTAAACAGTGAATGTAAAGGCTGAAACAAATAAAAATAATAAATTAATTGAAGATTACTTTGTATTCACCACTTTATTAAAATACACAGGTTCCTTCGTCTCTTTCGAAAGCATCGCTTTCGAAGGATGTTGATATATATATTAATAATGTGGTGAATACAAAGTAATTTTTAACTCATTAATTAATAATGACCCCACAAAGTGAATACCTATCTTTTGAAGAAATTAAAAAAAATAATAATTAAAAATAATAAAATTTAAAAAAAGCAGATAATAAAAATTTAAAAAAAATAATAAGAGTAAAATAAAAGGGATGGGGGAGAGGAAGGTGAGGAAGTATCTGGCTACTCAGATCTGGTCACCAAACATGGGTAAAGCCATTTCGAGCAACGTTTCAATTTTTAATGGTCACCAGGGCGATACTAAGAGAATCTTCCATTCGGGAACGCTGAAAGTTAACTAATATAGGGTAGATTACGAAATAATCGACTCGTATCGCTGCGGAAAAGGCGATGTCGGGGTGGGAACATAAGACTCTGGTCGGCCAAGCGATTAGGGAGTGTCTCTTTTTAAATTCTGATTTTTGTGCTGTGTTATTTTTATGCTTGTTTAGGAATAATTAGGTAAAGATATATCGTTGGTGTGGAATGTGCTGAGTCAGCGACACGAAGCCGGCTGCCACCTCAGCATCTCTAGGTGAACAAACTGACATTTGTCTGTTTGGCGAACAGTCCGATCATTAACTGTTTTATTTAGTGGTTAGTGTATTTAGATAGAGAACGTTTTACCCGTTCGTACCGGACGTATATTTTGAAATAAATAAATTTCAGAATTTTTCCTCCCTATCTAGAGCGAATAAAATTGTCGGTTTTCTTTTTTCCAATTGCTGCCATTAATTACTTTAGTTTAAAAAAAAAATTGTTTGAAAACAAGTCTATAAAGAATATTCAATTTATTATTTCTGGTAAGACATAGGACCTGTGTTCGATTCCCAATGCGACTGATACCTTTTTATTTTCTGTGGTTTTTTTGGTTTCGTATTTCATTTAGAATTTTTTAATATTATCTTCTTCAATGATTAAATATTACATTTCTGTTTATTTGAGGTTTGACTCATTTCACCGATAGTTTTATTTAAAAAAATTATAGTTTTTGTATGAAAAATACTTGTTTTCAACTAAAATGATTTTACTATATTGTTAATTGAAAATTATTTTATCTGACGACACCTCTTAAAAATAACATCCCCGAAAATAGTGGCTTGAAGGGTTTTATCTTTAGTCGATATGGTACCGAAGAATGCCTACCCTGTTTTTATTACATTATCAACTACAAAAGGCAAATGGAATTTTTTTCCATTCTTCGAACCCTTTTAAAATTATTGTAGTAACAGAGTTGATATTATCCAGTACCCACGCTTCATATAAATTCCTTCTAAATATAGCAACACCCGAACAATGAAGGTAAATATCTGGTAGTTATTATAATGATATCATATTATTTTGTTTACCGCATTGTGAAGGTTTGTACCTAAAGCAAATAATTATGACCAATTAGTGAATAGGATACGATATGATCTATGTATAGAATACAAATATTATAGTTTGCGTTTAATTGTAGGTATTACTATAATTATAGGTTTATTATGAATGCTATCCAATGATTGATATATATCGTATTTTGAAATGCTTGTTTAGCGTTCAATGGAACATTTCTCCCTGTTCCCGTGTTAACTGTGGTTAGAGGTGCATAAATGATGAGATAATCTTTTCTACGCAGTGAGCGGGCTGCCTATTGCTACGGTAGGGCTAGATTAGATTGTAGATGTAACCGAAACATTCTACTCCAAATTAGAATCGAACTCGAATTCCTCTATCTCCAACCTTTTCCGCTGGACCCCCGGCACCGACCCCCTTTGTCTCCGCCCAAATTCCATCTTATACCCTCCATTACCCTAGTGAGCGGGCTTAAATTTAGGATTGCTATCAGCAAGAGCTGCTAGCACATGAAATACAGTTTACAATACTTTGATTTAAAAGTAAATAATGACGAGTGAATTCAATAATATTCTAAAATAGAAATCACATATTCCCAGGTTACGAATAACCTGACAGTATTTAAAAATCTTCTACTACGATCATGAAATGCGACAAATATTGCTCGAGCAATGATGAAGGAATAGCGGAGGATTTCACTCGCGGCGTGGGAGTGGGGACCAGATTCATTGGTCCTATCGGCTACTACACCTTTTTTATTGTTTCAATTTCATTCCATGTTAGTATTATTTTCTGTTTGATCTGTTTTTGTTTATGCTTAATGTAATATATTTTTCTGTCTTCGATAAATAAGTGTATGTGCGCAATATGAATGACACAATGTATTTTCGTTTCTGATAATACTTACATGTTATTGCGGAATTATTTATAATATTATTGACTTTGATGATTTAATATATTTTGAAAAATCTGAATCAGTAAAATAATTTAATCACTCTTGAAAATTGATTTTTTAAATTGTAACATTAATATATGGATATTGGTATTTTTCTCGTTAGTTTGTATAGCTTGGCATTTAATTGTAGATATTTATCATTTTCGACCTACAAAATATCATTACTATAGCAAAATCAAGCTACTCACTTTGAAATGTGTTCTTAAGGAGAACGGCTGCGGTGCCTGTTTCATACAAAACTGAATTTTGGATTGGAGGCCAAAATACCCATCCAAACGGAATGATCTGTTTTTTTTTTTAAATTAAAGGTTTAGTAAATATCTAGTATGGATTAGAAGTATTTTATTTGTTTTTGTTTTACTGTGGAACACAAATTTGCCCTACAGAATTTAAAATATCGACCCGAAAATATATATATTTTTTTAATGTTTTATTTTTATTTATGTAATCATACTTACATAGCAAAAGTGATATTTTTTTTAAAAACTACGATAAACCCGCAAATAATTTTCTAAGCTGCCTCTAAAATTATGAAAATTGATTATTTTTTCATGGCGCATACTTAAAAAATAAAATAAAATACTTCTCATCCGTAATAGATATTTACTAAACCTTTAATTTAAAAAAAAAATAGATCATTCAGTTTGGATGGGTATTTTGGCCTCCAATACAAAATTCAGTTTTGTATGAAACAGGCACCGCAGCCGTTCCCCTTAAATATTTTCGCATATTCTCGTTTGACAGTAACATTATAATAATTTTTTTGCTTGGTTTAAAATTTAACCTTATGATATGTTTATTTTATTTTGCATATAAAAATCTCCCTTTCATTTAATTATCTTCTCTGTAAAGCGTTAGATAATGAAAAAAAGTTAGATTCTTCTCGTGCGGTTTTAAGGGAGTTACAAGTCCTTTAATGTACGATTTTTGTATGAATTTGTAAGTTGTAAGTTCCCGACGCCATCACGACGATTTCGTGTGAAATAATATGTCCGTTTGAGGTAAATAATGGCCTCTAGAAATAGCGGTGTAAACGGAAACAGTTTTGCTAGTTAAATATTCAATATACCTGCGGCGTGCTGCATAATATATGCTCTAACCCACTGATCTATCTATGCAACCTTCAGACCCGCCCTGAATAGCACTGAATTGAATATTTGATTATAAAGACTGTGGCAAGTTATGTTATCAAACATGTTTTTCTCATAAGATTACTGTTAAATGGTTCCGGGAAATTCTATTTCGGAATTAAAAACTAGCACCGCCGGGAATTCGTTCGAACTGTAAATTTTCTTAATTTTCTCAGGGGCTTCTAATCTTGAAATAATTTAAACCCATATATGATACCGACCTCAAATTAAGTCATTGTATAGTTTTGTATGTATCTACGTAATTTCTAAAAGGTAAAAAGCAGCAATTTCTTTTGTAATCGTCAAACTATGCATACTTTATATGGAAAATGAAAGAAAAAGTGACTAGAAATAATATGGATAAGTTATTAACGTAGTATTAATCAGTTATCCATGGCTTCCAGAGAAGAAAGTAATGAGTTTCCCTCTCAGAGAGAGACAGAAAAAAAGTTCGTTTGAGAGAAGAATATTATTGAGAGATTCTAAGGGCAAGCATTGATCATATGAATATGAAATCTCTGTATTGAAGTTGGTAAAAGTGCTTCTATTTTTTCCAAAATAGGTAGTTATTATTAGCCCCGGATTTAACGAACCCTATTACCCTTACATCATTGACGGATCTATATAATATACCTTGGTATGCAAATAACTATTTCCAAAATTCTCTCATTCAAAGACTGCACAGACTCGATAATGAGTATTGTTCTATTGATGTTTGCCGTTACGACACTGTGTCAAAACTAAAAATTTGTTTATTCGAATGTGTTTAATAAACACACAAAGTTTATTAATGTGCATCTTTCTAAATTGCATTGTTCTGTATTGTTCTGTAATGGGAATTGTTCTGTACATCAAGCAATAATAAATGTGGATAATTTTTAATAACTTTAAACATTTATTCCCACCGAGGTGTTCAATTCAACATGCATATTGATGTACTTCTTTTTTTAAAATTTAACATATAGTGCCGTGTGTGGTAATAAAGGTAACTGACTTTTGTTTTATACAACTGTCTTATCAATGTATTTTCTTTTCTTCATTCCTATGTTCAAACAGTAATATATCTATGTAAAACTCTATGTAAAAGCCCTATGGGCGTTAAATAAATAAATAAATTTATATATACATAGAGTTCAATCGGAACCACCTGTTTCAATTCATCGTCAAACATGGCTGAGAGAACTGAGTGATTACGAACTTCCAACCGATATAAAGATAATTTAAGACAAATGGATATATACAGAACAGGAAATCCTAGTGAAGAGGACTGTGAATACTGTGACTTTATGCTTGTATTATAATAATATGCATTATACTTACATACTCTCTATATAATGTGCTTTATACTTAAAATTCATTACTGTGTGGAAATGATGATTTAAAAAAAAGTACAATATAATATTAATGCCGACGTAGCTCAATGGTAGAGCATCTGTCCGGATATTAGAAGGTTGCAGGTTCGAGTCCTGTCGGCGACATTTATCCTTTCTTGGAAGGTTTTTTCAATTTGGATGAGTGTTTCAGGCTAATAATTATTGTTTATAAAAATAATATTAATGCCTTCCGTGCCATATATGGTAGGGCAGGGCTAGATTCTGAACATGATTTTGTTAATTTAAGCCTGTACTCGAAACTCTTACTGATGATTTATTGAGATAGTTTCATTATCTGACTTTAATAATAATAATAATAATAATAAGAGTAAATTTCTATAGCGCAGTTTTGTGAAGGTTCACCTCAAGTGCGCTTTATACTAACTAACCTAACCTAATATAATTGTAAAATAACAGATATACTACATAGTATATCTGTTATTATAACATATATAGAATATGCAAATTATAAAATAACAATTTAGAAACTAAGGGTGTAAATAATCAAATATAAAGTAGGTACAAATAAAAACAGAACAAGAGAAAATTATATGACATTATGTACATGGTTTTTCACTAGATACTAAGGGAATTAAATAACAAGGGGAGAAAACCGCAAGTAAATAAGCTATGAAGGATTAAAAGAAAAACTTATGTTTTACATCGGGTAGGATTTTTTGAATAATTTTGTTTTTAATACCCGTTTGAACTCTGCTGAATTCTGGATATTAGCGATATTTGAGGGAAGCTTATTCCAGATGATTGGGCCGGATATATGAAAAGCGCGATCATAGTACACGGGTTTATTTGACCGAGAGGGTTCAACTAATCGTTTAGAAGCATTCAAATCTGCTGACCTCAACTTTATAATAATATCCATGAAATGACATAATACATTGATCTTATGCAGATATTTAAATTTTCACTATATTTATAAAATTTGTCTTGTCATATTTCGCAAAACTTGTGCTACAATAATGTCAAGTATCATTATATGTTATTAACATTGACCTTCGTATAGAAGTGTACATTATTTTGTTTGATTGATTAATTAGTTTTAGGCCAATTTTCGAATTTACTTACCTGCTAACTGAAACTGAAATCAAATTACTGATTGTAATTCGATTAACATTAGAGTAATGAATTATTAATAGCGCTAAGGAGCGTTGGTTTACAGCATACAAATAATTTAAAATCTTATAATAGATCTGAAATTAAAAATCACAAAAAATGCATGCTTGATTTTATTAAAGAAAATTGTAAAATTTTCAATTTCACCTCTTTGGGAATTCGGAAAACTGTTACAAGAATCTCTCACTTTTATTATTAAGGTATTTTATTTATTTACCCTTATATAGATAATATATATACACACATACGAGTATATATATATTTTATTGGGCGGATTTATATCCTATTGGCTATTTCTACCAACATAATATAATAATATTACAGCGTTTTACACATAATATGACTTTTCCACTGACGTCAGAATTAATAGACTTCTCCTAAGTACGGCATGAGGCAAAGGTCATGTAACACCCATTTTGGCCGCAGTCTAGTTCAATGCCGTCCAAGTTTGTTTGGCGTGATTTTGACTGCAGTATTCAATTTAAACATTTAAAAAAAGTTCAAACAAAATATTCGATTTTTATTATAATTTGCTTACCGCAGTTAAAATCGCGCTAAACAAATGCGGATGTCAGGGAATTCGGCTGGTTCCAAAATGAGTGTTATGTGACCTTTCCCTCCACCTGTCGAAATGGTACATTATGGCAAGTATAATTATTCTATCGTCAGTGCGGTGAGATAATATCTCGTTTATGGGAACATGGAAATTGTAGAAGATACAATAAATATATTTAAATAATTTGAATTAATTTCACATACACTCAACGCGGTATTATGACCGCAGAATAAAGTTATGTTCTGCTAACTCAATCTCAGTCTAAGGTGAACTGGTCTAATGTGCTTTGCCGTTTCATACGAAAGTGTCTCATTAGCATTCACTTGCCTTTTCCAAGAATTGTGTACTTTAGTTTCTTTGGTCTAATCAAATTGGCAGTACAAATAATAATAGCCATGTTCAGATGCGTGCGTCCGTATAGGAACATAAGTAGTGCCTCCCGTACCTTACTCGTATGACAATACAAACAATATTGGAAAATGTATAAAATTATTGCTAGAAATCAATTTCCACTTATACGCCCGAAGTACCAACTACGAAACGTAGCGCTGCGCGCGCCACGCCGTCCGCCCCACTATAACGTGTGAAAGGCAGGAACTAAGTATGCAAAATTACATACACGTAATATTCAAATATTGACTCTATTCTATACATTCAAACGTATATGTACGCGATGCGCATCAAAGGATAACTCGTTATTTTCTGAAAACGAGTGCTTTTCGGCAACGCCAGCAAATGTAGCAATCAGTGCCATCTATTGGTAAAATTAAAACAACTTTACTTACAAAATATTTGTAATAACATGTTGGCTTTCTTTCAGAATATTGTCCACGTTTATTCAGCCTGAAAAAGATGGAAATTTTTTTTGTATGCAGTAATTGCTTGGAATGTGTAAAAATAAAGCTGTTATTTGATTATTTAATGTGGCTTAGGTAATCTTAACCAACATCGGCTACAGCCAGCAGCTTAGACATTCTTAGCGAACACTTGCACGAGCGGTGTTGTCTGGGGTAATTTTATTTTTAATATCAATTTTCCTATTGCGCACCCTGATTACAAACTCTATGCACGCCACTGATCATGTTCAAATACCATCCCCCGAGGCCAACTGATGGACGCATTGAAATGATTAACAATATCGAACTCTGTAGAATCTTCTGCAGATATACAGGCTGAAATGGGGATATATTTTCGTATGCAAATAAATAGTTTATTTATATTCATCATTGAAAATGACATCAATTATACTCAATGAAAATATGAAACAGAAAATAAAAATACACGGTCCCGACTGAGACTCGAGCATAGACTAGGGGTTCTGAGTGCTCAGTCGCTGTTCGAGTCTCTTTCTATTACTATTTATTTTTTTGTTTTAAATTAATAAGTTATAGGCCATGAAAAAAAATCGTAATTTTAGAGGCAACTTAGCAAATTATTTGCTGGTTTATATTATTTTTTTTTTAAATTATCATATACTATGTAAATAAAAATATAAAAACAAAACAGTTAAAAAAAAAACTTTTTTTCTGGTCGATGTTTTAAATTATGTACGGCGAATTTGTGTTCCAACGTAAATTGGTCGTTTTTAATTTAATTTAAAGTTCACCTCAATGCTTATTTTAATATTTATTTTTTATTTTATATTTCATTATATTTTCAAAGTAGAGAGGTTAATTTTTTTTAATAGTCGTTAGCCCCCAAATAATCGTTAAAGGTGCCTCTAAATCGCGAAAAATCAATTCCTTTAATGATCTATATTTCATAATTTAAAAGAAAAATAAGTAAAATACTTCTCATCCGTACTAGATATTTACTAAACCTTTAATTAAAAATATGTATCATTCAGTTTGGATAGGTATTTTAGCCTCAAATCCTAAATTAAGTTATGTATGAAACAGGCAGCGCAGCCGTTCCTCTTAAGTATCAAAAACACTTACTTAATCTTATCATTTTAATGTTTTTGAACAAACTTTTTAACAATTTCTTCAAATGCTTGGTAACTTTGTGGCATCATTATTAATTATATAAATTGAAAATACACTTTGTGTATACCACTTTACTTAAAATATATAAATATTTCTACATGTTTCGATAGCAATGCTATCATCTTCAGGAATAAATACAAGTGCAGTGTCATCTGCGAAAATGACACTGCACTTGTATTTTATTTATTCTAATCAATTTTCCATTCAAATATTCTATTCCTATTTTTTATTTATACAGATATTCTATTTACACGTTCTCAACATATTATACACATTTTTACTCAGTCACCTAGTCAGCATTCAGTCATCTTTATTTTTCAGGCGATTTAGAAAGGTTTATACTTTAATAATAACTATTTCAATTTTGTTTGCTATTGCCGTATTCATACGTATTTCTGTATTTTATTATTTTTCATCCAAGTATCTTACAGTTATACCACGATGATCTTCAACAAAACGTTTATAGAAAATAGCAAGAATCAACCCCTAATTTTTATTTTTATTGCTTTTGCACAGTAACTATTTATTCACGGACCCATGTACCTACGCAACCGACCCATAGAAACTAAAGCCTTTTGTACTCCTATAATTGCTATGATATTATACCCGGTTTGGTAATAAAACGTATTTATTATGTATCATCAAGCTAATGCATAGTTGACACTGAACAGAAAGTACTTAGAAGGGTGATCTATACCGATTAAAAAAAAACGGTTCTCTATTTTACATAAGACCTTCAGACAGGCCAATGAAACACACGGCACACACTAACACCACGCTCAATTACATTCACGACGTACACCAACACAACACAAGAAACCACAACAAACTACACACATACCCAAAATACACTCAACAAAATATGGACTCAACTCTTTAGAATATTCAGCTTACACTGTATTGGACTCAAATTACCTAAAAATGGAAGTCAATGTGAAAGGTCTCAAAGTAAGATGCTTAAACTCTATTATTTGAAAGAATACCTTCACAATTAATGCTGTGATGCGTCTCTGTAATAGGTATAATTATATAATGTACCAGTGATGTGTGTCTTTATATTAATCCGTTCGTAACGCTTGATACCATTTTTAACTAATATTTTGTTTACCGCCAGATTTCGCCGTTTTATAAACGTTCGTTTGACAGCTGTCAGCTGTTGCCCGCTTATTAATAACCGTGCACTATTTTAATTATAAATACAATATTTATAAGTTGTATTTGTCAAATCGATTATTTATCGAGCAGTGAATGCGATGAAAAGTGAATGCAGTGAAAGCGAATGGAAATTATTCAACATTAAAAAAACGAACGGATAACGGTCCGTTAACGAAACGGTTCGTTACGTTACAGATATTTTTAGTTCGTTTACAAAACTGACCCTAAGTGTCTCTGTAATAAGTATAGTATACATACATATGTATCATACACTTACGCCTATCTCGACACAAGAATTCCCCAGTGAGACAGGCATATATCAATACCTAAATATAAAATATAAATACTGATATAACGTACCAGTGATAAAATACGTATCTTTAATACGTCTCGGCGGAGCCAATCTTGAAACCTTCAGCGAAATCAAATACTTGGGGCATGTCATCACTGATTACTATTCCAGACATACTTCATGAGTTTTTAAACTAGCGAACTATGTACAAGATATACACAAGGCGTCATGGACACACTCCGAGTACAATATAACCACGCTTACAGGGCGGTGTTCGGCCTCCCTTGGCGATGCAGCGCCTCGCAGATGTTCGCAGAGGGAAGGGTGCATGGGTTCGCTGATTTGATGCGCCACAGAATAGCAGGGACGAGTCAGCGCTACCGGAGATCGGAAAATACTCTTGTCCAGGCCGTCGCCCAGTGGCAGGGCGCGTCCCTACATCGTACCATACACGGAGAATTTGCCTCAGGCCACTGTAGCATACGTGCTAAATATGTTATTTTAATTTTATTTATTTTTAATTTTTTTTATTTTTTGTGTTCTATTTCTACATCACGTAATTTTTTTTATTATTTTTAAATGTATTCTTTTTATATGGCAGACAGAGTATTGCACTCACCGCTTTGTTCTGCTGAAATAAACACATTATTATTATTATTTAATATTATAACAAATGCTAATTTTGTTTTGTAAATGTTAATAATGTAATGTGAATGTTAATTATGTATTTTAAATGTTATATATTTTAAAATATCATTTCCAAAAACTATACTGCATGTTCTGCATATGATCCTACAATATTGGCAATACAATGCATGGGAATATATTGTATACTTTTTTTAATAAAAAAAATAAGAAATTGTTTATGTATTCAAGAAAGAACCTTGATATTTGAAAATATTCGATCCATAATATCACCGGAAATAAATAATATTTTAACTTTTCTCGAGCACACGGACACGCCCATATCTCACTTTTATCGGTTTATCTCTTCGGGAGGTTATTTTATGTTGACTGGTTTCTATATTCAGCGTTAACGATTCTACGTAGGTACCCTAAGTGCAAATGTACATACATATTATTTGGGTTGGTACTGGAGACTAATGCGGGGACTTAGGTGGGGTGTTGATATCTCTGCTGAAGTGGATGATAAATTATTTGTGTGTCTGGTAGTATTATTATAATATACTGTGTCTGCGAAGGCGGATTAAATAGAGCCGCATCACTTTAAAGTATTTCGTTTTTGCATACTGTGAATCTTTCTACTATGACGGGCCTACGTAACTGGAAAGGTTCTCGATCATTGGGTCCTTTTAACTAATGGTAAATATTTAAAAAAAAATACTAATGAATTATTAACTTGAAAATGCGACACATGTTGTAACTATGGCTGAATACACCTCCTGGTGGTTGCTTCTGACATTAAAAATCCCCCCTTCAAAATCGAATTTTTCAATGCAATACACGCAGTATTAAATCTTTATCCTTAATTGTGGCATTCAATAATGAAGCAATATAATTAATCTTTAAAATACACAGATAAAAAAAAAATATATATATATATATATGCATATATATTCGATTGCGACCGAGGCTTGAACTCGGAACTTCTATGTCTATTATATCTTCCGGTCAGTGGCTGAATTGGCATCGCGTCTGGGCCCCATCCAAGCGTTACCGTCTTGAGTATAATTCCCCAGCTGGTCCTCTATCACGTCACAAGCAACATTTTCTGCTTACTGCGATGGTAGCAGGAGATTTTCAAATAACTAACTAACTAACCATCATGCCGTTTCCCCGCAGGGTTAGGTAGAGATGACGGACCGCCAAACAATTCGATCTTGGCATACACTACTTGCTTCATTCACATTCATACATCGTCTCCTACTTGATCGCGCCATGTCTTCCTCGGACGTCCCCAGCTTCTTCTTCCATTCAGAATCGCGTCATATATTCTCCTTACACTCCTTTCTTCGTTCATTCGCTTTACTTGCCCGAACCATCTAAGCGTTTCTTTCATAAACTTGCTCATTACGCATATCAGCCTTGCATTCTTTACGAATCTGAAATATTTTTCACACGATCACATATGGTTTTGTCACACATCGATTTCATTTCTACAGCATTCAAATATTGTCAGGTTATTCGTAACCCGGGAATGTATTTCTTTCTTTAAATATTTTTTTGTGCAATCCATAGTTGCCATCATTGCGGCTGGGTCAGTATCGCTAGCGTCAGCAGTCTAGGTCTCTGCTTCTTAATTCGGTGGCTAAGATCTGTATCTAACTTTCTTGCGTCAGCATTTTGGCGGTGCAGCGTGCAGCGTATGCGGCCGATATAAGTCCATTGATTAGTGACAACATATAGTGCAAGTTGTACATACATTTTATTTATTTTTATATCAACAGACCATTGTCCAATTACACAAGATACGCAACGCGAAATGAGATAAACAATCATAATAAATAATTAAATGGTCAATTTTTCTATATCGCTGTTTAGCGACTAAAATCACCCCAAGGGCGCTTTACATCTTGTTGGAGTTTGTAGCCCCTTTTAACTAGATCTGCTTTAAAAATTTTCTTAAAGGTTCCGAGATAGCTTTCTAACCTCAAACCAAATGGAAGGTCATTCTAAGAATGCGGATCCAGTACATTGAAAGCTCTGTCTCCAAATTTAGCAGCTTTCGTACGAGAAGGTTCAACCAGTGTGTTCGACGCATCAGACTTAGCCGACCTGAGCGTGAGTTGCCTTTGAGTAAGATTGTCCCCCACGCAGAGATCAGTCAATAATGTGCCAGCCCGTTGATTGTCTTGTATACCATAAGAATTTTTTTAAATTGAACTCTTTCTGTGAATCGAAGCCAGTGTAGGCATCACGTAGAAAAGGAGTGATGTGACAGTATTTGGTGGCACCGCATACTAGACGAGCTGCTGTGTTGAATACTCCCTGCAGTCTGTTCTAATGTACATTAGGCAGACCAGCATACAAACTATTGCAGTAGTCCAATCTGGAGACTACAAGAGCATTTTCCAGAGTTTTAGCAGAATCTGTTGGGAAACATCTTTTTATGTATTTCGTTTGTCTTAGAAAAAATACACTAGATTTTACCGTATTGCCAAGTAGAGTATTCATTGAAACAATATTTTGTTTCAAGTACACACCAAGAAAACGAATTGTTTTTAAGGGAATAATATCCACTTCAGAGGCTGTTATTGGATTATTGTGCTATTATGCTATCTTCTTGGTGATGCAATACAAACAAGAACTACAGAAAAAGAACAGCACATACATAATACACGAATGAAGCAATGGCAAAAATATGCATTTGAGAGAACATTCAAGTCAAGCCTGAAAAAGGTTTTGATAAGAGTCCATGATGTCAGACATATTATTATATATTCTTAGAAGTTTGTGTTCGTAAAACCTGACCAAAACCATTTAGACTGGTACCAAAAATTTTATGGCCTTCACTTCAGTTAACAAGCCTCGACATTCTGGAAAGTGGAGAATGGTACCCTTAATATAATTATTAGTAGAGTGTTGATCGAGGAAAAGTAATTTATTGTTTCTGAGTCTACGGCAACTAGGCACCCTATTGCAGAACCCTGTAATTGTATGTTTACGTTCAAAATCCATAGACTCTTCAGATGTGCTGATGATACATTGCATTTCTTGTATTTCATCTTTTCTAAGAATACATAAAGTCAAGAGACATTTTATTTAGCAGGTCCTCGAAATTCTTATTCAATTAAGGCTTTTCTTTACCTCTAACAATAGGGGCATGTGTATATATAGTGCGTATTACGCAGAGTGTTTTATGACTATCTCAAGTATTATTTTCAAGAAAGGCGCTCGCTTTCCAAAGCGCCTTGTAGTTAAGTATTTTAATATAGGCAGTGCTTGGCATTTTATTATTATTTTATAACAGTTATAGGTGTCACGGGCGTCGCGGGCTTCCCTTTATTGCCTTTTTTAGTTTTTTATATGACTTCAAAAGTACAGCATCTGAGGCCAAAGTTACCTGTTGAATAAAATCCTTGTTTTTCACTTGTGGTGTTGGTGTGGCATTCGTAGATCAGTTGTTATTGTTATTGTCGATGGTTTGCGGCACAAAGTTTAGATCCTGCGAGGGTTGAATATATTTTTAATGCATATATAAGTTGTTGACATTTTTATTACTTACTCTTGTATGCAAACACGTGTTATAAATGTATTATTTTGTTTTTCGCTGTGGTTTTCTATCATTGTTAATATAAATTTGAAAATTTGATTATATCTGTAATAGCACTGTAAAACTGCGGGTACCTAAGTATTTTCACTATCTCTGCTGTTTATATAATTTATACAAGCATATTGATGTTCAGTGATTATCCTTACTTGATGTTTTGCTATTTAAAAAAAAAAATCCTTCTTTTTTTGCTCACAATAATTTGTTTGTACCACGCAGGAATTGGAGCCAAAACGTTAAAGTCAAATTTGTAGATCACTATCCTATTTAGGTCACTAAGGTCAGAGATGCTGAGAGGACTAAATTTATTATTAAAAAATATAATTTCTCTTTTGATGTGAGTACGTCACACGTAACATTCTAATCCCATCAAAAATACACAATTATTATTTTTAGTACATATAATGAGTTTATTTATTTATTTCATTTTTTATTTGTTTAAGTTTTTAATCCAGCAGGACTGGGTGGATAGTGCAGACCCAATCTCCCATATTACTTGAGATATGGTACATAAATGTCAAATTGAATATAAAAATATGAACATATATAGGAAGAAAATCAAATAATAATGAAAACTAAAATAAAATAAATTATATTCAATGCCGGAGTTATTAAAATAGTTGGTGTTGCAATAGTCAGTATAGTTGCTTTACAAGCAGTTGATCGGGGTTTGATTCTCGGCCGTGGTAATATTTTATTTTTAAAATTAAAATTTTCAGTTTTTTTTTCTAAATTTAATCTTTAATTATCTTATTTTAAAAGATACGTTAAAAAAAGAATTTGAATTTAATTTAATTTTCAGCTTTCAGATATTAAAACTTCCGTCTCCACAAATTCTAAAATTACAATATCTCGTGATTTTTTATTGGTCTGCTTTGGTTAGTTATTATTAAAATTCGATTTCGGCTATACTGGGGCGGACAGCGAAAGTCTTTTGTAGGCCATAAAGTGTTACGCCAAATGGAATTCCAAGACATTCCAGAACATTCAAGATTCTACAAGAATTTTGTGCTAAAGATTGTCAATGTTATTTGGACTATGGAAAACGTACGACAGATATCGCTATTAGATTGAAAATAAAACATTGCACAGCAGAACAGTTTAATTTAAACATCATCGTTGAATTACGAAATCAAAAAGTTTATTAAATTCTTAAAACTAATTTAACGAAAATATTTCAATTAAGAAAGTCTATTATTAGTTAGGTTTATATTGTGTGATATTTGATATTTTTATAATATTATTTTATTGCTATTATGTAATTCAAAATTAATAATTAATTATGGAGTCGGTTATCACTGTAACAAAACTGTTCTATTGTTTTAACAAACTACTTAACTAACCATCACGCCATTTCTCCGAAGCGGTAGACAGTGAGGACGGACCGCCAAACAACTCGATCTTGGCATACACTTCTTGTTTCATTCACATTCATACATCGTCTCATACATTCTCTTCTATTATTCCGACTTCTGACATGGCCCGCCTCAAGTATTTGATTCACTTGATCGTGCCATGTCTTCCTTGGGCGTCCCCTGCTTCTTCTTCCATTCACATTCGCGTCATATATTCTCCTTACACTCCTTTCTAGGTTCATTCGCTCTACATGCCCAAACCATCTTAGCGTCCCTTTCTTAATTTTGCTCATGATACTTACATCAGCCTTGCATTCTTTACGAATTTCAATATTTTTCACAAGATCATACATGGTTTTACCACACATTCGCCTCAGATATCTCATTTCTACGGCATTCATTTTACTTTCATCCTTCCTCTGCCAATTCCATGCCTCACTGCCATACATCAGGGTTGGTATTAGCACTCCATTGTGGACTGCTAGCTTCGCTTCTTTGGACAACTTTTTGTTAGCGCCAACTGCGTTCAGTCCTCCATTAATGGAGTTTCCAGCATTCACCCTTGTTTCAATATCCCTATCAGTCTTTCCATCTCTCGTAAACATACTTCCCAAATATACAAACTCATAGACCTGCTCCAAGTATTCATCATTCACAACTATATTACACACTGTTTTCGAACTCTCTCTGTCAAACACCATGACTTTAGACTTACTTACATTCATCATTAGCTCATTCTTCATACACACTTCGTTCATCCTAGATACGAGGGACTATTTCGTATTTTAAATTAATTTTTCTACTTGTCAACATTGATCACAACATGCATGTACCTAATTTATTTTATTATTGCGCTACTATTTGTATGTTTTTCATTTTATTTTTTTATTTATCGTTGTATTTTATAATATTGTTGAAATAAAAATCTGCTGACAATCTACTTACAGTAGCTTAGCGAGTACGTACAAATGCCCATTGTATGAAAATAATATTATACAATTCAAAAACATTTTTCTTTTTCTTTTCTTTCTGTATGTATATTATGCTTTATATTCTGTTTCTCTTGTTTCTTTTTATTTTTTAGCATCTCTATCAAGTGATAACTGATAATCAAACCAAAAACTATCCATCCTATGAATATTTTTAAGTGGATTATTAATAATTACGCACTCCACAATGTTATTTACATAAATATAAACATGTTAATATTCTGTAAATGTTCCAAAATAATAAATAAATAAATCATCATCAGTGCAGCAACCATTGAAACCTTCTAGTCGTTTCTAGGAAATCCCTTATACTGTCTCACTTCAGTTTCTTACCGTAGGATAGCGATTATATCCACACCTTCCAGCCACCTACGTTTAGATCTTTTAATTTTTCTTCTTCCTGCAGGCTTATTATGAAGAAGCCTTATTGATGGTCAATCTTTCATTCTAGCTACATAAATTTTTGAATGGATCCGTAGCAAATTTAAAAAAAAAAATCCATTCGTTTTTAGATTAAATTAAGTTGGTAAATTTGTGAAAGAGGTAGATTTTACGTCTCCACGCATGAGTGCGCAACTGTCGTCAATCATACATTAGCGGGAAATTGAGTGTCGGAGAATCAGTCAATCATGGCTGCTTACTGCTGACAGGTAGGTGTTACAGTTACTTTACTTAATCAATCGAAACCGTTTCAGCTTTTCCGTTAAAAAAAAAAGTTTCGCAAGCCGTTTTTTTTTTAAAGAAACCCGCGGTAGATGGATTGTGTTTTATTATGTTATAATACGTAATATTTATTTCTATTAATGTGTGATTATTTTTTACGGTTCTATACGTACAAAAAGTCGATTGAAAAATACGTTTTATATATATTTATGACCAGTCAGGGCTGAGTTGGCAACGCGTAGGGTTCCCAGCCAGACGCCGCGAGTTCAACTCCTTAGCTGGCTATGTCCTCCATCACGATGAAAACAATATTTTAGGCTTAATGTGATGGTAATAGGAGATTTTCAAATATTATTCGTAACCCGAGACAGTTTGCCTTTCTTTAAAAATAAACAACCACATAAAATACTCCTAACATCATTATTTTCATAGCTAATCAGATATGCTCCTGCCCTGAAACTATAATGCTCTTTTTATCTAATATTTGTCAAAGTTGTGGCTTTATCGGGCCGGACCAAATGTGCTCGCGGACCGAACCAAATGGTCTCTCTAGCCGGTGGTTCTGCACGTCTGTTATAACGGTTTCATTGCCCGTTGTTTGTGGACCAATCCTCGTTCGGTTCTAATTTTATAAAGCATCGCGAGTTGGGGGCGTTTGATTTATTTATGTATCTTTTTAAACTGTGTAGTAAAAAGCGTTGCGGCCAAGGTAGATGGGGTGGATTACGTACGGATTTAAAGACTTCTTAAAATTGGGTAAACCTTCGCCAAGCTCTTTCAGTCGTTTCAGAGCTTAACCGTTTCTCATTCTGTACCCAGATCTACTGGTTGGTTACCTCCCTATGAAGTCTGACTATATATATCTATATATAATAGTACATTATATCTAGTAAAAAAACTAAACGAAATATGGAAAACCTACTTATTTATCCGTGAAATAAGATTCTTTCGAAAAAAATGATGCCACTCGGCGTGGCGCTAGGAAAGTTGTGCGGAGTATCGAGGAGCGTGGTGGATACATTAGCACAGTCGAGCAAACACATCTAAAGATCTGACGTGCTCGTGTTCTTTTCTTGTATTATCCTTTAAAAAAGCGAGTTATTTTTGTGCCTTCTCCGTTAAACGATTCGTAGAGGATGCTGTTTAATTATGAAACAATATTATAAAAAGATCTATATCTAGGAATATACCGTAGAAGAATGTTTGTCTCCTTCACCAGTTTCCCGTAGGTAAATTTGTGACTGCCGATGCCTTCGACTGGTTGAATAACCACAGCATCTCATTTTTATCCCCACCAACTCTCTTCAGCATCCTAAGAAGCAGTAATGAAAATTAATTTGAGAGAACTCAACTTAATAATAATTAAAGCAACATTATTAATTGTTTTTGTGTTTAATTCGTAGAACTCCATTTAATTTTTTTTTAATGTAATGGAAATCAAATTTAGTAATGTTATTAAGTTCTGCTAGTATTTTTAGTTTTATTATTGTGACAGCTGCATGCCTTGAACGCCGAAACAGCTGTCACAGTAATAAACACTAAAAATAGTTGCAGAACTTAATAACTAACTAACTAACTAACCATCACGCAGTTTCCACTCAGGGGTGGGCAGAGAGAGGGTTCATTCACTTTCATACAACTCCTCATACATTCTCTTCTGTTATTATTCCGACTCCAGACATGGCCCGACTCAAGTATTTGATTCACTTGATCGTGCCATGTCTTCCTAGCAAACATTATTCATTATTAAATTTGATTTACATTAAATTTAAAACAAAAATGAATC
The DNA here is from genome assembly GCA_022606495.2 of Halesus radiatus. NCBI lineage: Eukaryota > Metazoa > Arthropoda > Insecta > Trichoptera > Limnephilidae > Halesus > Halesus radiatus. Next base: position 44,740 of record JAHDVE020010721.1, read on the forward strand.
AAGATGCCTACATAGAATAGAAAATCTTTTTTTTATTAATTATATATATTCAAAAAAGGAATGTTAAATTATTTACAAAAAAAAAAAATCAGCAATAGTATGTTACAATTAAATAATAATATTTATATTAGATGAATCCCCTTAATTAAGCTGAGTTTGTGTGTATGGAGGGTGTGTTATTTGTTTATTTATATGTTATATTATTCAGTATATATTTTCAGTGTATTTTTTAAAATGAAATTTAAAATCTTTTAAATTTTTATTTATGTTTCTGATTTGTTCTGGTAATGAATTAATTTTTTTTACTCCGATATGTTTATAATTGATTTGCATCATTGTTTTTTACATTTTGGATTTGTAAGAAATGATGTTTGTCTAAGACTTCCATTATTTTTAAATGGCGCAGTTTTGTTTACATTATTCTCTTTGTAAATTTTGTAAAATTGTATTTTAGAAGTATTATTATTTTAGTTTTCTGATTTTGATCATATCTTTGCAACTTACTGTCTGCCTATGGCATCCCTGGGCTAAGGCCGAGGAAACCGGTGAGGTGGGCGAGGAAGGTCTGCAAATACACGTGGACTATTTGGCTATTCAGATTTTGTCACTTAAGCACAAGCCATTTCAAGCAGCGATTGGTGTTCTATCACTAGGGCGATATTTCGAAGGCCTAGATTTTATCCTTCTATTCTTTTAAGTCTTCCTGATATATAATAGTTTTATTATATTTTTTCTTGCAATTAATTTTCAATGTGTATAATGGTCACCCTACATGTTTACTACATTATAATGTAATGAATTTCCGGGAATTAGATTAATAGGTACCATGTTGCTACCCAATTCGTAGAAACGTTAATGTAATAATATTGTTCTCTTAATATAATCTGTGTGCTATTTTTTTTTTTGTAAAATTATTAACCTCAACACAGGCCTGTCTTAGTGAGGTTAAAAATTCTAACGTTCCAAAAAAATACAATGTAAAGAAACAATTAATAAATAAGAGAAACTAACGTTCTAACAAGTTTTTTTTAAAGACAGTCAAACATTACCGCTTTACGAATAACCTGACAATATTTGAAAATCTCCTACTACTATCACAGTAAGCGGAAGATGTTGCTTGTGTTGTGATGGAGGACTTTGGCAGTTGAGGATTTTTTCTTCTTTTTTATGCATGGTATACCTATTTATAAATAAAAATATATGTATTATAGAAAAAAATTCATACTCCTCACTAGGAGATCCTGTGCTGAGGCGAACTAGATTTTGGAGTTGAGGAATTGTTTTCAGCGACTTCTATATTTGAACTTCAAGGTTTGGGCATGGTATTTTCAGTAACGTCTATGGTGATGTTTTTAAAAGGGTAGTGAGTTCTTTTTCTGATAATTATTCCCTGTCAAGTTTTGCTGGACGTAATGTGGTTAAATGAACTCATGACTCCTGGATTGGGACTCAAACGTGATGCCAACTCGGCCACTTATGTTCGTTCTACTCATGCAATGTTTTAAGTCTTTACCATTATCTATTCAACCCAATAATTTTTTCCACGTGAAATAACATAAATTATAAATTAACAATGTAATTTTTTTGACAAGATTGTCTTCACCACAGAGGAAATACTACATAGAGATGTCCTAGCATGCAAGATGGTAGGGGGCGAGCTAGGCGAGCTACCGATTAAGTAAAACAGCAATTAAGTAAGAAGGCTCGGCTTGTTTACACACACCGAACATTTTGATAGTGTATTTAGTTTGACTCTTTTTATAAATGTTTCGTAATTTGTTTACCACAATCAAAATCATGCTAAACAAACGTGGACGGCGGTGAACTAAGCTGATGCCAGAATGGGTGTCACGTGACCTTTGCTTTCAGCCATCGAAATGGTACTTGGGATAAGTCTATTAATTCTGACGTCAGTGATCTTCATTGAAATTATTATTATTCTAGGTATTTTTTATTGTACAATATTAATTACATACAATGGGAACTTGTACCCGCTAGGCCACTGCTAGTAGCTTATCAGCAGGAGTTAGTTCAACAATAAATAACAATCATACAAATGTAGTGCAAAATTATAACAATATAGGTGTATGCATGTTGTGATAAAAGTATAAAAGTTTGAAAAAAAAATTGAAAAAATAAATTAATTAAAACAGCATAACGGCTTTGTTATAGAGATACTAGAGTCCAATTACATAATATAATAAAAATATCAGCAAGTATGGGTTATTATTCAAAAAGTAGGTAAACAAACAAAGTTTTTTTTCTCATTAGATTTCGCAATGACAATACGTGTTACTAGTGACGTAACTTGTATGGGAGAGACGAAAATACCCGAACACATCCGTTAGCTTCGGCTGACCTCGAAATACTAAACGAGATGATGCTGGAACAAATTTGACGTACACGGACGTTTTGTGGGTTTCGGGTATAGCTTTTTTTGTACCAGAACGTACGGGATACGGCGTTCGGGCGATAATATAGCGGCCGTATCACGTACGTTCGTACGGGTAGGGCGATTAAACGAATTGAGAAATATAAAGCGGTTAACAAAGCGATGTGACAACCTAAATTTTAAGATTTTTCATTATGAATTACCTGTGTGTTTAACTGTTGTATTGTGTTACAAATCCTCTTTACTTCTATCGCTTTACTTTGATCCTTTCAACTTTTCTTTATTTACATTTTTATACACTTCAGCACTGTGCCGTAAAGTTTCCTTCTGAATTTTTTATGCCTCTTTATCTGCGAAAACAGATTTGCGCTTTTTTCACCTCCTAAAGCACGGCATTGTTGTTTCTGTGAAAAAGATACGTTTCCCAACTTAACGTAGATAAATCCAAGATCACGATATATTTTCTCTTTTTATTTTTCTTCAGAATCTCTTAAATTATAACCATAATACTGCAAATGGACTTATTCTTCTATTTTAATTGATTCCACCACCTCGGAACAGGCTCAGTCTAGTGATAGTAAGGTGGTTTATACTAGATATTTTTATTAGATTATATTCTTTACTAGCTGAGGTGTACCCGGCCTTGATCGGGATTTTTTTTTTGGAATAAAGTTATAAAGTTGTGAATTCTCGCTCGTCTTTTGGGTGCCGTTATTGATTTGACAGCGACTATTACTATCTCTAAACAAAGAAACAAAAAAAAACATGCATTTGAAAATTTTATTTCATTCCAAACCGTTATGTTTTCAAAATATAAAGTTCGTAATTCGGTACCTATTTGTGTTTTCCATTTTGAAAATATTCTGCCCAACTAAACCTTAGTCTTTTGTATATTTAATCTGTGGCTAACCAGAGCGTTATATCTATGGGCTAACCTCAATACAACATGGCGGATTCAATGTTTTTCATACTAATTTTGTAGCAACAGTTTTACATATTGGATTACATTCGAACTACTCTCTAAACTTTTCCGGCACTAATAAGAACAAACTGTGCTATTTTCAGCGAAATCAGTCAAGTAATTTTTAAGAAAATCGAGGACAGACAGACGGACAGACTTTGTTTTTTATATATAGAGATATATGTATATTAAAAAAATTATTGTTATTGAATTTGAATACATTTTATTTCTTTTTATAATACTACACTTTTAAGCAATAATTATGTAGAGAGGCAAAGTGCACATAATTGCGATTACATAAATAAAAGTAAAAGTGTTACATGAAAAATATGTTTACATGACAATGTTAGAGTTGGTGATTTATGGAAAACACAGAGCGCACACTGACAAGTTTTTGTTTAGTTGTTATAATAAACATAATTTAATGAATGTAAGTACAATGTGGCATAGGATATTTATTGTATAGTATAGCAGTACAATCTTATAAGGGTATGTGTATGAGAATGTATGTGTATTGTTTTTTATAAAAAAAAAAAATTTATTACTTTAAATTGCTTAGTATGTAAGTTTATGTTTTTTTGGTTCTCAGCTCTTTAGCATTCTAATTTTGATTTTGTTTTACTTTTGCCATCAATTATGTGTAATTACTTAAAGAAAAATACGTTTTTTATCCAGAAGAATAACACATACATGTTTTTCTGGATACGCTGCAATGTTCCTCTTATATCTCTTCCATTATTAGTCGTTTTTTAAGGTTAAGTTATCAAATCTTACTAGACCCAAGGCATCCTAGAATAATACGCATTCCGCATGTGGAATTCAAATATACATTCTAAAGTATAGAAAACACAATTTCGCCGTATAGAAACGGAAAATATTTTCTTTTTCATTAACAAAAAAACATTCCTAAATCCTCACAGTTTTCAAAGGAGAGATTCGGTGTCAAATAAGTGTTTTTTAAATCCGTATTTGAAGCGTTCTGAAAATAATATTTAAAAAAATAATGGTGTACAAGAAAACACCACTGTCCAAAGGAACACGACTTGCTCCTATAGCTATCGTATACAGTAATCAGTTAGTATGAATTAAATGATTTATTTGTCGTGCTAAATTAGTATATTTAAGTTTTATATTTTTTTTATTATATTACACATTGTTAAGGGCAGTGGCGTGCACAGAGTTTTTAATCAGGGTAGGCAGTAGTAAGAGCACCGAATTAATTGATAACGAAGAATCGTTAAGCTGCCGAATTTTGTCGATTGTCTAAGTCACATTAAATGTCCAAGTAACCGTTTCATTTACGCATATTACATATTAATTACTGGCTGCATAAAATTGTCGTATTTTTTCAATCCCACGACAGCCAATATAATTATAATCATTATTTCGTTAGAAAAGTTGTACTAATTAATAAAGGGACTCACAGGTGACACTGATTTCTACATTTGCTGCTTAAATATGTGTGCCCAGAGTGAGTAGTCCCTTGGATGAGCATCTAGCACACATGCACATATATTGTGTCGAATGAAGACATTTGAATACGATGTCTCTGTAATAAGTATAACTATATAATGTACCAGTGATGTGTTTCTTTATAATAAGTTTCTCTGTACACTTATATTATAATGTACGAGTGATGTGTCTTTATTACAAATGCAAATTATGTGTTGTAAATGTTGTTAATGTACTGTAAATGTTGGGCCTTGAAGAGACCCATGTTGTAGGATGGAGGAAACACAGAGGCCGGTAGATCATGGATCAATACAAGAACGAATCGTAGAAGCGACCCGTTCTCATGTGAAAAATATCATTTAAATGAAAAATGTATTTGTTTTAAGCCACTTTATTTTTATAAAATCGAAATACGGTCGAATACATAAATATATATAAAACTAAAGTGGCTTAAAACAAACAAAAAAATCATTTAAATTATAATGTCAAGCCACAAAGTGATTGCTTCCTTCGATAAATGAAAAATATCAATTTGAATCATTGAAGAAGATAATATTAACACATCCCAAATGAACCACGAAACCGAAAAAACAACAGAAATTAAAAATATTTCAGTCGCATCTCGGACTCGAACCCAGGACCTCTACCTATCTGGGGTAACCGCTTAACCAACTAAGCTAATCAGACCAGTAAAATTTACGCCATTTACACCGATATCATACTTCATGTTCAAGATTTATTAATATTATCCTCCATTTTTATACAAATCCCATATTATTGGCTGCTGTCCTTATGATGATTGCAAAGTTTCATCCAGAACTCAATTGCAATCGGAACAGTCTCGGATATACCTACCCGATTTTTATTTATATGAGACATCTATTGACTTATTGTACAAGTCTGGAAAGAAATATTCAATTATTATTATTAGTTGGTTAAGCGGTTACCCCGGATAGGTAGAGGTCCTGGGTTCGAGTCCGAGTTGCGACTGAAATCTTTTTAATTTCTGTTGTTTTTTCGGTTTCGTGGTTCATTTGGGATGTGTTAATATTATCTTCTTCAATGATTCAAATATTACAATGAGGTTTACAAACTTCAATAAGTTATAAAAAAAAAAAAAAAATTGAAAAATATCAACCTTGTGTAAATGTTGAACGCGCGTTTGGCTTGTTTCCCGACGATGCAGCACGTGTTAATTACGTATTTTAAATATTATTTATGTTTGTTTCTAAAAACTGTACTGCATGTACTGCATATGATCCCCATAATGAGTTTCTTCTTTCATAACTCTTGGGAATACAATGCATAATGTATTGTATACTTAATATAATTAATAATAAATAAAATAATATGTGCGTCGTTTTGCATGCTTAGTTCTCCTAGCTTTGACACCTTATTGTATTGCGTTCTGTGCGGCGCTGCGTTTCTTCATTATTATTCACGCGTGTTTTTGATTTATTAAAATGATTTGATATGTTTTAATATTTTTATTTGAGTAATAAGCATTACCTACCCTACGGTAATGCTTATGTGCCTATATGGACGGCACGCCACTGGTTAAGTTCCATTAAGGTGGTTATTTGAACTAAAACAACAATTATATAATTGAAAATACACTTTGTATATACCACTTTACTTAAAATATATAAATATTTCTACATGTTTCGATAGCAATGCTATCATCTTCAGGAATAAATAAATACTAATAGTATTCATTTATTCCTGAAGATGATAGCATT
>JAHDVE020010722.1:0-124490 GCA_022606495.2 Halesus radiatus
GTAATTTTTATTTAATTAATTTGTGTTGTTTCACAATTAATTCATTTAAAAATAATATAGAGTATATTTGCGCACGTTCCAGAGTGGAAGATACTCTCAGTATCGCCCTGGTGAAAGACCACCATTCAGAATTGAAAACACACCGATTTGGTTAGAAAGCGGCGTAAGTCATGTTAGGGGGGTGCTGATGTCAAATTTAATGTCAACCTGATTAATTTCGATGTTCATTTTGAATTTTGAGTTCTCTACCGATTTGGTTCAAAATTGGAATTAAAGTGTTTGGAGGTACACTGAAATCAAATGCTAAGAATGGATAACAAAGAATGTTTTTCTTCATTTAGAACAACTGTATCTCAGACGATATTAGGTCCTTGGAGACCAATTTGTTTTCAATTTGTACCATCTTTAGCCTACTTTATAAAGTATAGATTAACTTTTACCGAAAAATTACTCCTTCACTGTCAAAATTGACCAAAACACTAAAAAATAGCGAAGAATGATAACTTACAAAAAATTTGCATAATTTAGAACCGCTGTATCTCGGACACTATTAAGTCCTAAGAAACGTATTTGATTTCAAATTATAGCATATTTGGTCTACTTTGCGTGTGAGAGAGGCAAGGGGAAGATAGGAGACTTTTGTGAAAATACTCCCTGTTATAGGTATTATTCACCTGCAAAAATTTCAGTTTTTCTTATTGCCTTCATTGACTGAACTACTGGTGAATTGTATTCAAGCTTATTGTCTGCATCTGGAGTGGTTTGTAAATCACTGTTATCTACCTATGTTATATTTTTACTGCTGTTTAGTATACAATATTGAAGGCCGTTTCGAAATCCCAAAAATTATCAAAAGACAAATAATTCTTATTCCCGTTTAATAAACGGGATCTAATTCACATCCGCCATCTTGGTTCCTAAGTTAAATGTAATAGTCGGGTTCCTTAACCATTAATAAAAACCAAAGCCATTGAAAGAACAGCCATATAAAAAAGCATCTAATTCATTTCAACCATCTTGAATCCACAAGTGGACAATCGAAAATCGGATTCCTTGATTCAAAAACCATGAAAATAATTCCCTATTTCAAAAACTGTGCTTACAAGTATTTCTGAGCAGGTGATCCACGTTACCCATTTCTATAATATTTCCGAAGAAAAATTAAAGATTATGATGTGAAGAAATAAATACGTAAATAGTAACAAAAAAAATATTTTGTGAAAGGTACTTTGTATGGGTACTGTCAATTATTAATATATTATATACAAAATTAAAAAAAAAAACATATTCTCATCATTTACCCTAACCTATACCAACAGATCGACTTGCTTTACTTTGCAGTAAGCGGCAAAAAATCCTCCCTTTTCCGACTGCTAAGTTAAGTCTGTCAAGCTTCTATTAATTTATTGTTACACAGCGAATAAACGAAAAAAATATACAGCAAATGTTTTTTGTTTCGTATTGCATCAATACGATGAACATTTTTTTAATCCGGCGTGGTATACATTATCCACATTTCCCCAATCCTGCTGCCGGATCGTGGTGGTCCGTGGTTTTGAGTTTGAGGCCTAAAATTCCTAACGGCGGTGAATACGCGGTCTTATACTGGACCCTTAATGATTAAAATAAATACTAAAGTGAGGTTTATAAGTCTTAAATAATTTTTTACGATGAGGTTTATAGCTTATTCAGTTGCGGTTTTCTCCTCGTTGTTAATCAAAGCCCTTAATATCTAGTGAAAAACCATGTATGTAAAGTCATATAATATTCTCTTTTCCGGATGTTATTTGTACCTACTTTATATTTGATTATTTACACCCCCAGCTTCTAAATTGTTATATTATAATATATAAAATATTCATCTAAGTGAGTCTGCTACTTGTGAATATTTTAAATTGTGGTTTTGATTTGCATGCATGTAATATATATGTTATTTTCTAATTATATTAGGTAAGGTTATTTTGTGTAGATTTTCTTGCTCTTTTGATATTTTCACTGTACATTTGAATATTTATACCCCTAGTTTATTCTAAATTGTTGTATAGTATTCTAAAATGTAAGTGGGTCTTCTGTCTATGAATATTTTATGTCATAGTTTTAGTTTAGTTTGCTGATACCAACTCTGATGTATGGCAGTGAGGCATGGAACTGGCAGAGGAAGGATGAAAGTAGACTGAATGCTGTAGAAATGAGATCTCTGAGACGAATGTGTGGTAAAACCATGTATGATCGTGTGAAAAATGTTGAGATTCGTAAAGAATGTAAGGCTGATGTAAGCGTAGTGAGCAAGATTAAGAAAGGGACGCTTAGATTGTTTGGGCATGTAGAGCGAATGAATGAAGAAAGGAGTGTAAGGAGAATATATGTGAATGGAAGAAGAAGCCGGGGACGTCCAAGGAAGACGTGGCACGATCAAGTGAATCAGTCACTTGAGTCGGGCCATGTCAGAAGTCGAAATAACAGAAGAGATTGTATTAGACGTTGTATGAAAGTGAATGAAGCAAGAAGTGTATGCCAAGATCGAGTTGTTTGGCGGTTCGTCCTCTCTGCCTATCCCTGAGGGGCAACGGGGTGATGGTTAGTTAGTTAGTTAGTTAGTTAGTTTTAGTTTGCATATACGAGTACATATGCAAATTAAATATACTATAATAACAGATATACTATGTAGTATATCTGTTATTTTACAATTATATTAAGTTAGGTTAGTTAGTATAAAGCGCACTTGAGGTGGACCTTCACTAAACTGCGCTATAGAAAAAATAAAAAACTCTTTTTTTATTTATAAGCTTCAATGATTACTTCGCATCTCGTTATCGTTCAGGGGGCCAAGTCTGTATCTTTTACGTCAGCTAACGCATGTTAAATTGGCCATACACAATACATTTTGACAGTTTGGTAGTCCGTATAGCGGTAACTAGTAAAGTTTGCGTTTACGTTAAGAGATAAATCCCTAACGCAAATGCAAGACACGACGCTGCGTTTTTGAAAACTGTCAAATTGTGTTGTTTATGATCGATTTAACTTGCGTTAACTAACGTAAAAGATACAGACTTTGGCCCCTGATGTTTGATAATCGTTAACCATGTCAGCCTCTTTCTTCCATCCTATATATAGTATCCTCTTTCTCTTTCCCTTGTTCTCTTTTTTTTATCCGACAACATTTAAAATATTCAATGGTCAAATTACCAACAAAGATGCAATGTACCTAAATCTTTTCATGTAAAGATTTAGAATAAGTTCATATTACATATTAGTATTTTGGCGCTCTCGTAGCAGCCGGCAGCTTTTTATAAGCGCTCCAGTTTATCTGGGAAATATTGGGAAGTTCTTAATTTTTCCGGTGTTAAAATAGTGTGAAATAACCGCAATAATTTATAGGTTACATTTATAAAAATCATATAATTTTAGTGTGGCCGTTTCGGGCTTAAATCAAGTTTATAATAAAAAATCAAATAAAAACCCAAACATTTTAAGTTCAAATCTGTCACGTTGTTCTAAATTAACCCAAAAACATCGGTCATCGGTCGAAGGCGTTCGCAACATGTGCTTGTTAAAATACCTTTGCCTGTTAAAAGCCTAGTGAAGTGTTCAGAGTGAATGGATGATTTACAATGTTATTCTTTGAACTATGGTGATTGTAAACAATATCGTAAACGACCGGGCTACACAACTCAAACTTAATGGTGAATGTGTTATTTTGGACCATTTAATAGCTGCAAAGATATCGTTGCATAACCTTGAACGTTGTACCACAACCACAACCCGTAAAATTAGATTTCGTGGCTGCCGAGAAAGGCGCAATAGGAAAAGACATTTGACGAGAAGATCTTCTGCTGTCACGGCGACCTGAGTTCTGACCTCCAGTCTACAGAGCAGATCCGGTGCATCATGCGGCCCATGGACGACCAGGCTGCTCTGCGACCTGCTGAGGTCCGACCCCGACAAGGACACCACCGGCTGGGTCGAGAAATGGACGACACGCTGGAGTGCTCTTTCCAGATCCTGAAGCCGGCCGACAAGCGCTACCTGGCATACGGGCAGACCAACACCAAGCGTCCCGTCAGGCCGCCCAGGGTCGTCACCAACAAAGATAAAGAAGATTGGATATGGATATGGATCAGTTTCCCCGGCCCCCGTCCTCACCCGCCGCCCAACTTCACATAACTCCTATCATTTGTATTAGCGTTTTGCAATATATCGTAAGGAATAAATACAGTTAGCTTTTTTTTTTCTCAATTTAACATGTATGAAAACTTAGATCAAGCCGTATTTAGTTTTGATAATTTAACTGCATCTCTTTATATGGTCTATAAATAATGTGTAATGATAGCCTGTCAAAAAAAAAAGTAATATATGTAATATAGGAATAATGTAAGAATAGGAAGTAAGATTTGTGCGGCCTTGAGGTGATTTTTCACAAAAACGGCGCTATAAAAGTCATCCGATTATTATTATTATTATTATTACGATTCTGTAAATATGATGCCTGTTCATGCTCTAGCGCGACTTAAAATCGTAAATCGGCATGCATCTTGATCTGAATACAACAAAATAGTGATACACGCCCGTAACACAAGGCTAACTACAATAATATCTTTATTGTAATTTAGTTTAACTGTAACTGAAATACATGGATAAGATATAACTACACAGTTAATAAATATATTGAAAACTTGGCTAGCTGAAAGAAACTATTTGTATTACATAATTAGGAAACATTGTTTTATGTAGGATTTATTGTTGTCGTTATTTTTTTTTTAATTATTGCAAAAAGATTTTTGAGTAAGATTCTTGAGAAATATTTATGATTTAAGTTTGTTACATATGTTTTTTTATTTTATATAGAAATATATATTTTGTAACATTAACCGTAAATTTTCAGTTTATAATAATAAGCTCCCGTTAGTCAACCTACAAAAAGTAAGTTTATCGGGACTTTTTGGGATGCATTTTTTTGTAAAATTTTAATAAAAAAATTAAGAATAAAAAAAACGAAAAATGTCCACCAACCTATATATTATTGTTTCGATATTTTCACGATTTTTTCTTTTCTCAGAATAGCATGCGAAATTGTGGAACTTGTTAATGCAGCTACTGGAATATTTCAGTTTCACTTTCATTTTATTTATTTAGAGAACGTTATACAGTTTCATACAATATGACATGTTATGTTACAGATTTATATTATTGTATAGTTTACATTACCTTATCACTGGATGAGACCTGTTCTGGGGTAATAGAGGTATTATAAACTGTATTGCCACACTACATTCCCCAAATAATAAAAATATTTTAAGAAAATCTATCCACACAATACTCATGTATTGTATTAATTCACGAGTCACTTTGTAAGCTCCCTGTGTTCGTGGTCATAATATCCAGCAATATCATCTAGAGACGCAGACATGGACTATAAGAATAAGGTTCCATAAACAGAAGGTAAGCTCTCGTATAGTGGTATGATTCTCGTACTGGGAGGTTACCTTGATTACCATCGAAGCCTTGTCGGACACCACTAAACTCCTCCAGTGATTTAAAAAAAAAATAGGACGTTTTTTTGGGGATTTAAGCACGGCCCTTATTTGTTGGGATTTTCATGGATTTGTACGAAGGTAATTTAAAGGTTTTAGATACGATATGGATGTATTCAAATTTATTTGCCAACTGTATTAAGGTAGAGCCTTCTTATATGAGATTTTTATTTGTCAAGACAACGGATTTCAAGCTTTTCGAGTCGCAGCCGTTTTTGTAAGAGCCAATCACAAAAAAAATTCAAATGCATTTTTTATAGGGTAAGGAAATTACGTGGATAATAGATTTTTTCAAATAGTATAGATCTACTACAATAACTAAGACATGAATTTAGTGCGCTAGTTGAAGTTGTTCTGCTGCAATGATTTTCAAAATTCGCCGGGAAAACCACGCCACTCTCATATCTTTGGATACCGAAAACGACTGCACTGGTTTCCTATTAAAATACGACGCAAAATACACACACTTCTTTCTCTACAACAATCTACACACTGTTAATTCACCTAATTTTCTGAAGAAAAATTTAAATTCCCGTTTAAATGTAACAAAACCAGGACTGAGCATTACAAACACTCGCTTGTACCTAGATTACATGAAGTTAGTAAAAGATACGCAGATGTGACGGATCTATTTAACTACATGAAAGGTAAGTACAAGAAGGCTATACTATCATATCTTTTCAATCAATATTAATGTAACTCATGTTTACTATATGTTTTATATGTACGCATATCTTATACTTTTATATCCTTCATGAACTTTTATTCTTTATATACTCTCTGATGTCAATGTACAACCTAATGTCACATTTATTAGTTACTTTTAAAATGATTTGTGCTATATTCTTATGCTTGTGGTTAACTGTGACATGCAATTATTGTTAATGGTATATTTAGAACCCTTGAGATCCCAACCACAAATCTATATTATTTTCTTATTCATTTTCAGTACAAGCATCACGTCTCTGGAACGAACTGCCCTCTAACGTATCGAATACTTACTAGTTAGTTTAGCTTTTCTCATCTTTCCACCCGCATAATAATGGATAATTAATATCCACTTTAATTCTTTCCCTTCTCCCTTTCCTCCCTTATCCCTTTCCTGAGACATTACTTTTTAAATACTTAAACATAAAATTGTACAAATAAATTGCTTAAGCATTTGAATAGGTGAATAACGCTGCAATATTATTTTAAGATGTTTATTTTCCCACTAACGATAGGTTGTTATAAATTGCCACTGGACAATAAAATCTTTCATAAAAAAATAATATATTTATATTAATATTATGTGTAGTTTGATAATTTTTATTTATGAAATGTTAATAAACAAAAATAAATAAATATTACTGAAACGTCAAGACATAACGATAAATTCGCCAAAATTAGAGTACAATCCTTAGAAGCCGTAAAATAAAACATCGAATCTAGATTTTATAAAATTGTAGAAACGAAGGTTCCATGAACGTTTAGATTTAACAGATTACCAAACCCCCTCAAACAATTTCATTATAATTTTATATAGTAACAGCTGGCGTTACTCGAATTAAAAATAAAAAAAATTATAAATGTATGAAATTGTCAATTCTTGCTTGTCTTCTGAGTGCCATAATTGATTTGACGTCGAAAGTAATGCCTTGTGGCGACTATTACTTTATCTAAACAAAGAGACATTAATTCGGAATTGTTATTTGATTCCAAAAAAAAAATCTTTAAACGTATTAAATAATAAAATTCTAAAGTAGGTACCAACTTCATTGTCCATTTTGAAAATATTCTATCCATTCAAACCTTCATCTTTTGAATATGTTATCTGTGGCTAACCAGAGCGATGTATCTATGGGCTAACCTCAATACAAATGCGGGTTCAATGCTTTTCATTCTAATTTTAAAACGTTATAGCAACAGTTTTACATATTGGATTTCAATCAAACTACTCTCAAAACCTTCCAGTCACTAATAAAAACAAATTGCTATTTTCAGCGAAATTGGTAGAGTAATTTTTGAGAAAATCGAGGACAGACAGACAAACAAACATTCATTTTTAAATATCTAGATAACTTTCGTCCTAATGCAAGTAATTCTAAATAATTTGTGATGTCACATTCCTCTTACCCCGTTTGCATCATGTAAGCAATAATACGTAAATTGGATGTCATCGTCAAAACGTAAATATTATATCAAATATGACTAATCAGTTTCTAGACGCGTTACATCATCTCTACTACACGCTATATTAAACTGTTAGTGCCTATTAAAGTCCACGTTAGCCTTTAATCAGTCACGTATCACGTTACGTGATTACCAGAGCCAATCCGAAGGTTTAACTTCCCTTGGGAGCAGGACCTCCACGCCCCACTAGGCAAAATAAACAAGCTGGTCAACCGACCTACGTGATATCCACTGCCAGTTTTCCAGCAGAGATTTCTACTGCCAATTTCGGAAAATACGTTATGTCGTGTAATTAAAAGCACGAATTACTTTCATGTATTTGAAATTCAGTTCACTCAATTTCAAAGATAACGTAATCGCCATCTCCGGATTAATTCTATTTTTATTAATCCTCTGGGTTAACGGATTAATTGTTTTGTTTTTAATTCGTACAACCCCATTTAATTTATATTTTTTATTAATTTGATGTAAATCAAATTTAAAAATGTTATTATTTAGTTCTGCAAGGATACTTGTTTTATTATTGTGACAGCTGTTTCGGCGTTTAAGGTCATTTTCGAACTGCGGTTAATCCACATTGCGACAACTTATATACATGATTTTATTGACTCTCACCAAATTCTAATTTGGACGGGTGTTTAAAATAATGATTTAGTAAATATCAACATATTTATATATAACGTCGAAGCAAAGATTCCCCCATAACAAAAAAAAAATACTCATTTATTGAAGAAATTATTGTTATTTTTTATACCAAGATCCTTTGTACTAAATAATTCAAAATCTTCTTTGTGGCAAAGCCATGAAATTTAGTTCTTATCACAGTACAATGTACAGCACTGCCAAAACACTTTTTTATACCCAAAAAAATACGTTTGAAATGGTCCGGGCTCCGGGTGTTCAAATATTTACAGGGTGGGAGCCTTTTAGCAGATGAGATGTGATGGCCCGTAACCAATACAGCCTCCTGTACACATTGACCAAAAATATATGTAGTTAGATCAGAGGTACCCATCCTTTGGAAACTGAAACCTGTTTGTTCAAGTTAAGCGGAGGGCAGAAACATGCGTTGTTAGTATTTAGACCTTAAAAACTTCGAAAATAAATAAAAATATTTTAATATTTAGTAATTTACACATCTCTTTGATGTTTTCGTGTAGGTATATTTGAGAATTATTGAAGTTGTATTAAAACTGTTTTCGAATGATTTTTAGAAAACATGATATTTCGGATCCTTTAAAATTTTATAGAATGATTCTAGATAACAAGAGTCAAATATTTGTTTTAGGCTTCCAGAAGCTCCAGGGATAACAAACTCGTCAAGCCTCCGCATTCAGAATTTCTATGTAGATATTACAAGTTTTTATGCACTTAAAAAATATGTGTTATTTTTTAAGATAATATCCAATATTTTTATTGTCTAGTTCAGCCCTGGCCAACCCAAAAAGCACCCCGGGCCGCATTGACGACCTAAAATTTTCCAACGGCCGATCATACAGACATTATACAAAAATAATGACATTTTTTTATCGCAACAAATGGTATACTCAATTCTTTGATTTTAAAGACATTCTGAAGTACCCGATACTTAAAAAAAATATATTTCTTCATACATGACCGCGGGCCGCACGTATGGGCGCAGCGGGCCGCATGCGGCCCGCGGGCCGCGGGTTGGCCAGGGCTGGTCTAGTTGATAAAATAATTATACAAAATTCCCTCAATAGAAGAAATTCACAATGTATGCTCCAAAAACTGTAAACAATAACTGTGCATCTCAGATCATCTCATCTCAAAATATGTTTAAAACGATCACTTACGCCCTAAGCATATTTATATTACAGCGCTCCTTCTCTCTTCCGTATTGACATATCTCCTTTTCAAACATTGTTGAGTTTCCGCTGGGAGGGTATTGCTGGGTCATAGGGTGAACGTGCGATTTGTACCAGGTCAACAGTTGCGTAACATAATTACATCGGCAGGCTCTTTGCATTGTTCCCAACTACCAAAAGGCTAATTTGGCTTCAATGGAACCCTTGTGCATGAGCTGGTCTAAGGCTACTGAGTATGTGTCGAATTTTTTTTTATTAGATGTGTTTCCAATTTAGCTTGGTCAAATCTACCACATATTTTTTAATTCACCGCCGTTGATATTTTTTAATTATTTATATCTATTTATTTTACAGTTAATTGTAATTATACTACAAGCAATATTTTACTTTATGTGAAATGTGTATAATATAATGTCAAGAATGACGTGATGTGTGGATACTTTAAATTATTTATTATATTATAGCATTTCTTAGACATCTCACTTGGAGAACCTGTTCTGTACATTGAGATATACAAATGGAGTAAACATCAACGTTTGAAATATTGGCCACATAAATGAGGCCAATTGGCTACATTGAGATAAAGCGGGCTTCAGTCGATTACAAGCGCTCACCGGGTATGGATCTCCAAAGATTACTGCAAAATGCCTACATGACTGCATAAGTCGTTCTGGAAAAATAGATAAAGCAATGTAGTAGCCTTTCATCGGTTTTAACATAATCAAGATACTCTAAATTGGCCATTTTATTGCTAAAAAAACTCAAAAGCATCTCAAGTCGGTACGCGCCGTCGGTACGAGATGATCGAAGCCGCGGCGGTGCGTTCCGTTAGTTCGCAGTCGGAAGGATTCGGGCTACATCGACAGCCGCTTTACCTCCCTTCGTATTTCACGCGCGGGAACAACTTTTTAGACTGATTTATGCCTCTATGGTACCGGGGGTGTTCACATATTTTTGAACTAGTAATGTTCTGAAGTCATTATAGTATTATGTTAAAGATTTCTATTTTTATATTTTAAGGCAGACAAAACTACAAACGATATTTATATTTATTGTAAATGTTATTGTGTTATGTTTGATTTCGTGTAATTAAGTTGTAAAAAAGGTGCTTTTTTTATCCATTTCGAAATATTTATCGTTTTATAGTATGTTTTGGTGTATACTGTATGGTTTGTTTCAATGATGTAGATGTATGATTAGGTAGTTTATTTGCGTAGTGCTTAAAATGTCTTTGTCCGTGGGTGGTAAATTTAAACGGGACATTGCGGGTTTTTGAAGATCGGGTTATTATTATTGATTGAGATTGCTTAACGTAAAGATGATTTGAAAGAATAGAGTTCAAGATCTGCTTACTGGCCTTCAAAGGATTGCAGGGAATGGCGCCAGCCTATATATCTGAAGTATCCGATAGACAGCTCACTCTGCGGTCAGCAGATCTAGATGTTACTAATCGTCTAATTGAACTTTCAAAGTCAAAATCGAGCCATCTACTATGATCGCTCTTTTCGTGTATTCGTGTTTTCGTGGGTCAGCTCATTTGGAATAAACTTCAACCAGCTCTTATTAATATCCAGAAATTGACTGAATTTAAACAAGTTTTAAAAACGAAATTATTTTTAAAAAACCTACCGGCGTTAAATTTTAACTTCTCTTCAATTTATTGTAAAAAGCCATTTTCTCAAACCTCCTGTAATTTTTTGGATTCGGTTTCCTCCTTATTTTTTTGTATAAACTCAGTTATTGCTAAATATAAACCGACTCCTATCTTAAAATGTTGGTATTTTTACATTGTCACTGTGAATGTGTTCTTTTTGTATTGCTATTACTGTATAATATTTTATAATTTTATTAGATTAATTTGTACTGTGGGAGTAATATTAAGAATAAGTAATAATGTATGTAATGTGTTAAGAATGTATAAATAGAAAATGAAAGGAGTACTGTAGGAATACCACTGAGTGGAGTTAGTTAATCATTATTTTTAATTTTACTTTATTAAAGTGCACTTGAAATGAAATAACACAAAACTGCGCTACGTGAATACTACGTTATTATTATTATTTTAATAAGAATTTCACGTATTTGAAATATCACAATAATACTTCACAATTCATATTTTTAACCAATTGGAAAGGTTGTGCACCACTGTCCAGTAACTAAACCACCTCTGGGCTTGAGATCGGTTCTAACCTAGTTTTGATCGATTTCTAATCTGTTATTTGTTAGACACGTCTCTCTGCCGCCGCGCTGGGCGATATATCTGACATTTATTGTATTCCATCTCGTTGATCATGAAAGTGGCGGGTTTACCTATTGGGATCTGGAAAAGTTAATTAGTATTATCCGGTAATATTAAGTCAAATGAAATGTAAAAGCCATTAGACGTATTTAGCAGTTGCATGCCATCAACTCTTTTATTTCTGTTTGGAAGTTTTATTTACTATGTACTTTTGCTATTTTTGAATTATTAAATTCGCTCACGGTTTCGACACAACCGTGCCATTCACTAGCGTTCTTAAAACTAACTTAAATTAAACAAGTACAGAAACAAAATTAATTAATTAATTAATTTTGTTTGCATTAATTAATTAATTAATTAATGCAAACCGTGAAACAAAATTAATTAATTAATTTTGTTTCACGGTTTGCACTGTTGTGTCGAAACCGGTAGCGAATTTAATAATTCAAAAATAGCAAAAGTACATAATAAAGAAAACTTCCAAACAAAATGTCTAGAAATTGCTATATAGTGAATGGCGAAAAAATACAAGAAACTCTTTTTATGTTTGCATCATACCCTTTAATACTTCACTATGGACGATTTTAGGGAATTTTTTTATAAACTGTCCGGAGTCATTGGGACCGTGGCCTCCCTAATCGGGGTACGTTGTGAGGCTGGAGGGCTTGCGAAAGGGAAGGAAATGGGGTAAAGGAAAATTGAGTTGACCAGCATATACTGATTTTTTTAATGCTTCGTTTGTGACGTAAAATTGAGCGTGAGAGGAACAAGACGGCGTCAATGACGTTATATTTGTATTTTATGGGATCGAAAATCTTACAAGCATTAAATCGTTCGTGCCCCCCCCCCCTTATGGAATTTTATTGCGAAGCAAAAAATATACAGAAAATAATAAAAGATATTAATTATTGAAGAAGATAATATTAAAAATCTCGAAGAAATATGGAACAGAAGTAGACATAAATAAAAAGGTAACGGTCGCAACTGGGACACGAATCTAGATTTCAAATACTTTCTGGGAAAACTTTGCAATCATTAAAAAAGATAGCAAGGAAAAATATGGGAATTCATTGAGGATAATATTGATAATTCTTAAATTGAAATATGAATATACGAGTAGCTGGGCGTACTGTACAGAGCTCGCAGATACTTTAATAGTACACAACTGCTAACCCTTTACATATTGCAAGTGCGCCTCAATGTAGAATTTCTCAGCCACCTCTGGTCGGGAGCCCCCCAAAATATCTGAAAAAAACTTTAAACTCTGTGCAGAAATAGGCGGTCCGTTTTATAGATTCGCCTATCTTAGCAAACGGATTGCAATCTTTGGAGCACAGATGTCAGGTGGGAATACTGTCTTTATTCTACCGGCATTTTCATGATGCTCTGAGGAACTAGCATCATTAATCCCTTCAGCACCAGTGTAAAGTCGGGAAACGCGCCAAACGCGCGCCCAACATTTGCACACGGTTGATATTTGTCACATGAGAATGGGTCGCTTCTACGACTCGTTCTTGTATTCAACAGCTGGACTGTAGAACGCCCTGCCGGCGTCTGTGTTTCCTCCCTCCTACAACATGGGTGTCTTTTAGACCCGATTTCACACCTTCCTATCCTCTAAAAGACCCTCCACATAGCATTTCCATGTAGGAGTTGAGGGAAATTATTTCCCTGGTGTGGATTTACCGTAAAAAATAAAATAAATCAGATTGTTAAAAATAACGTAAATGGGTATAGTCCTGAAAATACAGGGAATATGGTTTCGAGTCTCAGTTGCGACCATTACCGCTTTATTTTGTGTCTTTTTCTGTTTGATATTTCATTGAGATTTGTTAATATTGTCTTCTTCAGTAATCAAATATCGCACTGAATTTTAAAAACTTCAAGAAGCTATTCCAATAAATTAATAGGTGAAAAGATCACTTCAAATAAATCTACTTACTTCCCAAATATACGCACTCTTGAAGTTCACAAAACCCTAATATTTCGCAGACTCGTGACACAAGACAAAAGTAGGCATAAAGAAACATTCAACACACGTAAATTTAATAAAACTTTTGGCCGAAGAAACAGCGAATTTCCACAACACTTGCAATATCCTTTCACGGGTCATTAATAAAATAGAAAAGCGAGATGATTTTAACTTAACATTACGGTCAACTAAATTACACAGCTTTCAAAACAATTTAACAAGGACTCTAAAAACTAGTTGGAAACAACAATGTTAAAAAAATCTATTTTTTGTATGTGAAACAAGGGCGCCTGCATACACAGGGTAACTATATCGCTACCCAGTTAGGCAAGGTTGTGAGGCGGGTTAAGGAGGGAGCTGTACGAAGGGATTTGTTAATGCGGGCTTTGTGAAGAGGCCCGGATTAAATGTTGGAGGAAAGACAGATGCCGGTAGCTCGTTCCACATACGAACCGATTTACACAAAACGAGTCGGCGAAACGACCCGTTCTCATGAAGCCGACATCAACCGTAAACGGATGTTCCGCTCGTGTCTGTCGAGTTTCACGCGCGTGCACCGGCGCGGAGGGGATCAACGCTGCTAGCTCCTTCGAGCAGGCTCCATTGAAATATCTATAGAACAGACTCAGCTTACCCACATTGTGTCTGTGCATCAGAGATGGCAGTCGGTCTGTTAACAACGGATCGTCAATCAGACCAACCGCCCTCCTTTGCCCAGAATCAAGCAGATTTGGGAGCTCCAGCTCAGAGGTGACTTCTAAATTTGATTGTTGAACGTACTTGAGATTTGTAAATGTTTAGCAGTTGATCACTAATAATAACATTAATACACTTAAAACTCATTTAAAACAGTAGATACGTTACACAGGGAGATCTGAAATAGAAAACATATTAACACCAAATACAGACTGACATCGAAACCACTCAACTGCACTTAAAACACTTCATATGTATTACAATAATTCATATCGCCAACTATTCCGTCTACCAAAATACTGCAGCACTACAGAAATGTTCCTGTTAGGAGGAGTGCACCCTTTCAGGGCACTTCGCCACCGCATGGGAAGCTTATAGTGCAGAGTACGCCGATCCAAGAGTACCACCATTACTGCCACGACTACGCGTATGGAGTCTCACTTGATGGCCCTTTGGAAACGGGATACCGTCAAATATCCACCATAAACTTGTTCATTTTTTTTCTCTCTTGGTGAATGAATTTATTTTGCATATATGAAGTAATCTTTTTCTATATTTTTCTTAATTTTTTTTTTTTTCTCCCATTTTAGATACCTATTGTTATTTACTTGTTTGTATTGTTACCATATGATACTTATTGCATTGCATTCCTCCTGCATACTTTGTGGAATAAAGAACTATTATTATTATTATTATTATTACAATTATTAATTCATAAAATTTCAATAATGTAAATTAATATTTTATAAATGAAATCCTCAGCACGGGAAATCCCAGTGAGGATATTATTATTTTTTTATGATATGAAAAAAAAACATTTATTATTCAATTTTTTAATTTTTAATTATTTTTTTTAAGTTTAAAAAAGTCATTGTAATATTTAATCATTGAAGAAAATAATATTAACATAACCTAAATGAAATACGAAACCGAAAAAAAACAACAAAAAATAAAAAGATATCAGTCGCATCTGGGGCTCGAACCCAGGACCTCTGCCTATCAGGGGCAACCGCTTTACCAACTTAACTAATGAGACCAGTTCAATTTATGTTATCTTCATCGATATCATATTTCAAATTCAAGACTGTGTCAATATTTATAAACAATAAACATTTATTATTATTATTATGACCTTAACAGCACAAGAGCTTTGAGCGAGAGGGTTTTATTTTTATTTGATACCTTGAAAAACCTCCTGCGCTGTCTCACTACTTGGTCAACGTTGTGAGGAGGGTTAAGGAAGAGACTTTAAGATGGGCTTTGCGTGGGTTTTGAAGACACCCAGAATAAATTATGATGGAAAGACCGAAATTACTCCAGTAGAGTCGGGTAAACAACACGTTTTCATACTGCCAATATCAGCGGCTATAAACGGTTATTTGCTCCTCTTTGTAAATAGTAAATCCATATTCAACGATTCAATCCAATTCCTGCATCAGATCTGAAGAATATACTGAACTATCTAATAACTTTCTCCTGCAAACTGACTCGGGGTAAACATTAATAATACATCAAAGCGCTGGTGAAATGATCCAACTGCAGTCAAATTTACATCCCTGAACTGGCCAATATGATTGCATAAGATATTACGATTGAGAAAATGCTTGAACCAAATAAAACGGAATAATTAATTTATTCTAAGAACAGTATTTGAATGGCTGGTGTAGAAGTTACTTTAAATAGAAAATCATCTTATTTTTATTCTTTATTTCATAATATTTTACAAAAGTCGCAAAAAATGTGACCTTACTGGGGTACCCCGTTCTAAGGTCATACTGTAATAATAATAATAAGAGTAAATTTACATAGCGCAGTTTTGTGAAGGTTTACCTTAAGTGCGCTTTACACTAACTAACCTAACCTAATATAATTGTAAAATAACAGATATACTACATAGTATATCTGTTATTATAATATATACATATATATACATATATATATATATATATATATATACATATATACTCGTACATGCAAATTAAGACTAACTAACTAACTAACTAACCATCACGCCGTTTCTCCGCAGGGGTAGGCAGAGAGGACGGACCGCCAAACAACTCGATCTTGGCATACACTTCTTGCTTCATTCGCTTTCATACAACGTCCATACATTCTCTTCTGTTATTCCGACTTCTGACATGGCCCGACTCAAGTATTTGATTCACTTGATCGTGCCACGTCTTCCTTGGACGTCCCCGGCTTCTTCTTTCACATTCACATTCGCGTCATATATTCTCCTTACACTCCTTTCTTCATTCATTCGGTCTACATGCCCAAACCATCTAAGCGTCCCTTTCTTAATCTTGCTCACTACGCTTACATCAGCCTTGCATTCAATCAAATATCACGTAGGTACAAATAACAACAGAGAAAGAGAAAATTATATGACATTATATACATGGTTTTTCACTGAATACTAAGGGAATTAAATAACTAGGGGAGAAAACCTGTAAAAAATTGTACTCGGTTTTATGTATGGATTATTAATTATATCAAGTTTTTTGTAAGTTTGATAATTTTTTTAAGTAAGTTTTCGTAATTATGCTAAAATATTACTAAAAAAATTAAAATTCAAAAATGAATAAAAACATTATAACATTATATTACATTTTACTATACGTTGTATTAATTTTTATTTTTTTACAGATAAGTAATTTACATATGGACTCGTTCACAGGGATTTTTACTATATAACTAGTTATAGTACCGGCTTCAACCGTAATGTAGATCACTAAACAAGGAAGTACAATAATCTTATCTAATCATTGAAAACTACAATATTAACAAATCTCAAATGAAATATGAAACAGAAAAAAAACACGGAAAATAAACAGGTATCAATGCCAAATATCATGATATCGTGTTAAAAGTAGGAACATTTATTTTGTATACAGTATGACGCACATATCATAATTCATATATTGACCGTATTCTACGTGTGAAATGCGCATTCAGGGGAAGACTCGTTCACGTTAGTGTCAATAAAGACCGTACCTTTCGGTATAAATCACAAATATAGCATTCAATGCCATCTGTTGGTACCTGTATTAATTAGTACAACTTTACTAACGAATTATCATATTATGTTGACTTTCTTTCATACAAGTGTGCGGTCGACAAAAACATGGATATTTAATATATCAAGTAATATGCATAAATGAAGCGGTTATTTGTATATTTGATGTGGCAGGTACTCCCAACCAACATCGGCTGAAGTGTTAAAACAAGCAGCTTCGCCATTCTTAGCGACAACTCTGTGGAAAGTTTTTTTGTAATATTAATTAATTCGCTGTTTTTCCGACTGCCTACCTTGCTTAAAAACTCCGTGCACGCCACTGATATACACGTATATATAAATAGTAACCATTTGTAAATACAATTTTTAATTTAAATTGTAATATGATACTCGTTCTTGTGTTCAACAGCTCGGCTGTGAAATGGTTTGACCGCCTATGTGTTCCCTCCTACAAGATGGATTTCTTCAAGATCCGGGTGCACTCCTTCGTATCCGCCAAACGTCCCTTCACACAGTATCCTCAAAGATGACATAGGCCTTGAGGGAAATTATTTGCCTAGGGGTCGTCTGTGTGAAGTAACTGTAAAAAGTGGGGATTCAGTAGTTTCAATAAGGAAATACAGTGAAAAATATAATGACTTTAAAATATACTTATTTCGATCAGAAAACACCGAGTCAGAATATATAAGTTTTATTATATACTAGCTAAAGTGTACCCGGCCTTGCTCGGGTATATATAAAGTTATGATTTGAATTCTTGCTCGTCATTAGGGTGCCATAATTGATTTGACAGCGAGAGTAACTACTCGTATCTCTAAACAAAGAAACTATTTAAAAAAATTATTTCATTCCAAACGTTTATTTTTTCAAAATATATCAAAAATCATAAAGTTCGTAAGTAGGTACCTACTCGTGTTTTCCATTTTGAAAATATTCTACCCAAAAAAACCTTCTTCTTTTGAATATGCAATCTGTGGCTAACCAGAGTGTTATATCTATGGGATAACCTAAATAAAACATGACGGGTTCAATTTTTTTCATACAAATTTTAAAAGGTTACGGCAACAGTTTTACATATTGGATTTCATTCAAACTACTCTCCAAAGTCACTAATAAGAACAAACTATGCTATTTTCAGTGAAATTGGTCAATTAATCAGTAATTTTGGAGAAAATCGAGGATAGACAGACAAACATTCATTTTCATATATTGGAGAGATTCGAGATTAGTTTTCTTTGGACTATTTTCTTTTTCCGGGATGTTTTATGGGTGGAAATGATAACATTTACCTGTAAAAAGTCATTTTCACAAAACATGAGGGTTACCATCTTTTTCCTTACCACATTCGATATGTAGGATTGCACGTTTTACGCAACAAAAGATGACGATAAACTCTCTAAACCTTCCCGGCACTAATATGAACAAACTATGCTATTTTCAGCGAAACCGGTCCAGTAATTTTGTAGAAAATCAAGGACAAACAAACAAACAAACTTACATTATTTTTTATTTATATAGATTATATATTTATACGTAGAATTTATAAATAGTTATTTAAAAGTGAATAAAAAATCATCTCATCGAAACACCTTGATATTTTGGTACCACTGAATTTGGTATATTTTGCGTCACGTGCGTATTCTGTTGATGGATCAGTATGAACATTTTTAATTTTCGAAGTTGTTTTGTATTTATGTACTTTATTTATGTACTTGTATTTTTTTAGTTTTGTCGAAATTTAAACTTAATTTGGGTGGCTTTAAGGTCTATAATTTTTGTTCAATATAAAAAAAAACTATAACTAATGAAAGAAATTGCAGTATTAATGAGCAAAACTAATTACCAATACGGATATTATGATAATGTTAATGCTCAATACTATTGTTATTGTTCATTCAGTTAAAGTCTGTAAAAAGGTACATAATTTTATTTCTTATGTTTATATATGGTTTACTATGGAATATAATATAAAATGATGTACAGTAAAGCTGTTTCGATATTTGACATTCTAATCTCAAAACTGACCGGCCATAGACTTGGAACGTTTTGGAGTGCTTTGAAAAATTATTTTTCTAGTGAAAATCAACTTTGGAAAAAAAAAACTAAATATACTGGTATATAAACTTAAAAGTCATTATTGATAAAAAAAAAATCGACTGGAGTTCTTCGTTATATCAGAATATTAATAGATTCACGATTCAGATCCCCATTGATACCCAATAACACGCTGCTATGTACGCCAGCTTATACTTGTATATTGTTTCAACCAACAATACAAATAACTATTGAATAAGCACAATGCTGGCAATCAAAAGCTTATGTATGAATACATTTATGGTATCCTGAGAAATTTTGAAACAGTCGGTTTCCGGAAAACCTTTAGAAACCCACTTGCTGACAACACCACCAGAAACTGTAATTTTGTTTAAAACCCGACTTCTCAAAACACGATGGGTACAAATTGGTTTAACTGTGAATACCTTAAGCCCTCTCCAGGAACACAAAAGCTACCCTAAACCCACAGCCACATGCACAGTTTGTGGCTTGTGATCACCTAACTTTATATGTACGTTTGTACCCCAGTGGTCTGACGGATAAAAACAAACATCCACCACATGTAAATTAATGAGTTTTTGAGCCACAGTCAATATTAGCCGTTAATCGTGATAACGAAACTAGAACCGTACATTTTTTTATAAATATTTGACTAGCTTTTTGTATGATAATCAGGCAAATTGCCCGAAGGCAAAAGTCCATGAGTACTACCATATCTCATAAAATATGAAATGTAGTGAGTCGAATGGGATGAGTGAGAAGATTGCGAGAACCTGACTATCTAGAACTGGTATCTTAAAGCATATCCGTGAAAACGTTTCAAAACAACGTTTTATTCGAGAATGATGGTCTTTTATCCGGTTTTTTAGGAATATTTTGCTGTGTGTAACGGAAATATGACACGATTATTTAATGCGTTAATGAGACAAAAAAATGTACACTTTGTATCAAAGAGTCATCTAATCAAGCGGCCAATTAAAAGTAATAATAACTAAATTAAAATAAGTCGAATGATGGCTGAATGATCTGACGGAAAAGGTAAAGGAAAAAAACGATAAAATAAATCATTCGAATGTTTCTTAACAAGTAGACACATAATATGATATGATGTAAATAAAATTTGATAATGTTTCATTGAAGAAGATAATATTAACATATCCTAGATAAAACACGAAACCGAAAAAAAAAACAACAGTAAATAAAAAGGTATCAGTTGCCTCTGGGAGTCGAACCTAGGATCTGTGTCTTTCCGGGACAACCGCTTTACCGACTAAGCTTATGAGACCAGTTCAATTTATACCATCTTCACCGATTTCACACCTTAAGTTCAAGACTTGATTATCCTCCATTTTAAACCTCATATTATTGGCTACTGCTATAATGCTTATGATGATTACAAAGTTCTTCTCGAACACAATTGCAATCTGAGTGATTTGAATAGAGTTTCGGATATACTTATCTGGTTTTTATTTATATGAGACATCTATTGTCTTTTTCTACAAGTCCAGAAAGAATATTCAAATTATTTTTACTAACTTATTGAAGTATATAAACATCATTGTAATATTTAATCATTGAAGACGATAATATTATACATACAATATATTTGTTGCTTTTTATAATTTTCTCAATGTTGTTTGCCTCAAAGCCGTTATTATCCGGTCAGTGGCTGAGTTGGCATCGCGTTTGGGTCTCACCCAGGCGTCGTAAGTTCAATTCCTCGGCTGGCTAAGTGCTCCATTTACGACACAAGCAACATCCTTCGCTTACTGTGATG
Organism: Halesus radiatus; assembly: GCA_022606495.2. NCBI lineage: Eukaryota > Metazoa > Arthropoda > Insecta > Trichoptera > Limnephilidae > Halesus > Halesus radiatus. The sequence goes on from JAHDVE020010722.1 coordinate 21,288, forward strand.
GTAGTAGGAGATTTTCAAATATTGTCAGGTTATTCTTAACCAGGGAATATTTGTCTTTCTTTTAAAAAAAAAAACCGCGATACAATAGGAACTTATTTTAATTAAAAAAAGACATTTTTGGGCTACAAATAACCTGAGAATATTTTGAAATCTCCTACTACCATCACAGTAAGCGGAAGATGTTGCTAGTGTCGTAATGGAGATCTTAGCCAGTCGAAGAATTAGACACTGGGCGGAACCCAGACGCGATGCCAACTCAGCCACTGCATAAATATATACGCATTATGAAATGCACGTGATAAATAGGGTTATTGGAGGTTAAATGTTCAGCTAGGTTTATTGGAGAATAAAATGACAGTATCGAAATATGTGACAACAATAATGGAAAATTTAAATGTCTAGAATGAACTAGTTTTTTATTTCGTGTTTTCAATGGAATGGTCATAAAATTTTACGTAATAGAATCGATATTGTGGCATTTGAATAAACAAACATAGTTGTGTTTAACTCTAAAATAGAACTCTGTATAATTTTCAAATAGCTAAACGTTACGTTGTTGTGTTTAAAAAAAATGCCTACCACTTAAAATAATAAAATGATGGCCTAAAAATATTCTGTTTTATTGTTTTAATGGTATTTTTTTCTATGTGGTGGTAGGTAGGTGCTCTCTCTCGTAAGTAAGGGTTTTATAATTATGATAACAATATCGTGCAGAGGGTAGTGCGGGACTAATTGAGCATAATTTTGTAAATTTGAGCTAAGCTCAAAACTCTTGGAGATATTTTTGTTGTTAGAACTTATTAAGATTGCTTCATTATCTGGCTTTGAATGGAAATTTTAAACGGAAAAATTCAATGACCTTATGCAAGAAATTTTAATTACCACAGAGAAGGGCAATAGTCCAACTTGCCTCATATGCGGGGATAGTTGAACCACTCTAAGGGGATTTAAAAAAAAATAAAAACAAACATTGGGTTACGAATAGCCTTGCAAATTTGAAAATCTCCTGCTACCATCAAAATGGGCTGAAAATGTTGCTTGTGTCGTGATGGAAGACTTAGCCGTGAACCAGATGCTATTAAAAAGTATGATTTTCCAAACTGATGGTAATAAACAAAAATGTGGCAGTAATTTGATAACTCATCAAAAATGCCGTTACATTGGTTTGTTAAGGGATGTTGCTCTGCCAAAGAACGGAACAAAAGAAGAGACGAAAATAGTACAAAGTCACTCCATGAATTCCAGGTGACAAGAAATTGCATAGTGCCTCCCCCTGCCCGCCTAGCTTATTAGAACACGTTTAGAACTCGTCGTAGGCCTTTTGGTTCCGAAGATATTTTTGTGGCCTAACAAGCCCCTAGGTTCAACTAAATCCACATAACCCCGAGATATATTTACGTAAAGCATTACCGTGAAAGATTTTGAAATATTTCTACAAAAATTCTCCTGCTTTTGAGACGCTGCTCGTTAACCTAGTTTGATCTCTAATGAGGCTGTATGTATCATTAGGGTATTGTATTTATTATAAGGGGAGGATAAATCAAAAGCAACCCACCTCGTGTGCACCCAACTGCAGCGGTAAACCAATTTATCACTCCTTTATGTACCAAAACAGCAAAACATTTTTTTCGAAGGAGCCCATTAATTCTTTTCCTATTTTTCATGGAAAGCAAACACTTTGGTGCACGTGATAATAAAAAAAAAAGATTACCATATTTAAAATTCACAATATATTAATATTTTAAATGCCTACCAAGGTCTCTTGTACCCAAGCTTTATCAACGCTATGTAATTAATCCAACTATAGTTATTTTAAGACAATATGTTTGTCCATGTCGACATTTTTTTTTCGAATACCTTAACTATGTATATATTAAGTAAGTCATAGAGTATCAAAAAATTGTACTGTGTTCTTTCATGTTGGGTTGAATTCAATTCCTCGATATGGTCGATATGATGATATTCATTATAAAGCCAATAAAGAGATAAACATAATTTTTTTTGTAAATGAATTAAAAATTATTTTGTATTCACCTCTTTATTAACATACACATATAGAATACTAAAAAATAAAAAGTATATAGACAAATGATAAACATATAACACAATAATGTAAGAATAGACAAATTATAAACATTAACAAAATAATTATTATTTTTATAAACAATAATTATTAATCTAAAACACTCATCCAAATTGAAAAAACCTTCCGAGCAAAGATAAATGTCGCCGGCAGGACTCGAACCCGCACCCTTCTAATGTCCGGTTAGATGCTTTACCGTTGAGCTACGTCGGCTTATCGCAAACCCGCCAAGTTAATCAATATATACTAGTGTTCCATTCAATAATTACTGTTTTTATTATATTTTCACCTGTAATCTTTTTTTTTATTATCACCTGTTTGCTCGGAAGGTTTTTTCAATTTGGATGAGTGTTTTAGATTAATAATTATTGTTTATAAAAATAATAATTGTTACCCTTTGCGCTATGCACAAAAATCTTGTCTTAAGTTTTTAAGAACTTTAGTTTATCAATTAATATTAACAAAATACATATTCCTGATGAAGAAAACATCGTTTTCGAAACATATGTATATTAATAATGTGGTGAACACAAAATAAATTTTAATTCATTTATTGATAACGCCACAAAGTTAATACCACGAGTTAACGCACACGAGGCTAGTGTAACAAGCCAAGTTGATAGCAAGCTAGTTTGCCGACGTTCTGTCCTGACAAAATCATAGCTTACTGGCTTGTCACAAACTAGAGCGGTTTACACGATGCTACGAAATTTTATGCCAGTATCATTGTAGTTAGTACGGTAACCACGCGTCCGCGTCCGTCCGTAGGGAAAAAACTCTTTTCGGTTGCAACATCATATCTATATTCTTCCTTCCCATGTTCATAATCCATATCTTAATACTTCTTTTGAAGTCGGTTAATTTTGTAATGGTTTTTATTGCCAGAGGGAGGATGTTAATACTTTTATAGAGAAATATTGCAAAATTTATTTGTCCAAAAGTTGTTTCAGTTGTAGGTTGGTGGAATGTAAATTGTAATAACGATCTAGTTAATCGACCCGAGTTTGTATGTCCAAAGTTATCCTGGTTTTTGATAGCGTAAATTAAAATATATTTTAAATATTATTGTTTCAGAGACAGTGCATTAAAAACATAGTCTGTATGAGTTCTGATGGGGACTAAGAGAATAATTTTCAAAATTACCTTTTGAGCTATGATAAGTAGTTTTTTTGCGAAATTTATTTTTAATCGTGCAGATCTGAATTTAAATGAGTTTACACTAAGTTAATCTCGACGGGGAATATACCACGTGCAAAAAAACCCAGATAAATATTTCTACACAAGGCGAAAAACGCACATTCCGCCTATCGATAAAATCTTTACGACACCCAACTGGGAAAAAGAATAAGCAGGAAAATCCTAAATATGAAATCAGATTCCTCCAAATCTACACCAAAGAAAAGGTGATTGGAGATCTAAATCTGAAATGAATAAATTTGCAATGCGAAAAACTGGGTTGTTATCAGTACTGAAAAATTTTAATGAAACGTGTTAGGTTAGGATAACCAAGTGCGTGTGTTTTAGATATTTGAGAATTGAATGTGGAGGAATTTGATTGGAAATATTGAAATGTACACCAATTCATGCCACATTCCTTTGAGCAACCAGAGTGGAAGATACTCTCAGTATCGCCCTGGTGAAAGACCATCGTTCAGAATTGAAACGTTGCTCGAAATGGCTTTTAGCCGTGTTTGGTGACCAGATCTGAATAGCCAGGAATTTCCCCACCTTCCTCTTCCACTTCTCCTTCAACTCCACAATACCTTCAGCCTCACAACATTAACCAATTGTGGATGCCATAGTCTGACTGGCTCCAGACGGTTGGGAGCAGTTGGGACTCTTGTGCGGTATTCATATAAAAAAAGCAACCATTTTTTTTATCTATCTGCAGCGCTGTTTAGATTCTGGACGGAGATCACTTTTGAAGTACGTGGCCTATTGCCGTTCTTTTTAAGGAAGATTCCTTATCCTTTTCCTTAGTCTTAAAGACACCTTGCTTAATTGCGGTTCCGGTTCTCTGAGCTGTCATTCAACGAATGACATTCATTCATTAATATGTTATTCTGTAACAATAATTCTGGAACTAACTACCAAATGCATGCACCCATTTCTCGTCTACATACACTTGGAAATAAATTCACCTCTTCTATAGATATATTTAATAAGTTTACCCATGTTTAAAAGATACCTGAACGATATTTTTATGTTGCAACAATTATAAGAGCATCGCATTAGTGCTATTGTTGAATTATTATTTTTATATTATCTTTGTACTTATCTACAATCCAAATACTTGTTCCTCTTTTTTCTTTGTATGTTTCATGTACTATATTATGTATTATGCGATTTCATACATTTTTACATCCTCCGAAATATAAAAACACGTACATTTTTTATTTTCACAATGTCATGCACTCATATTATATTATATCATCGACTTGTGTATTATATATCATGTAGATCAGGTTATTATTAATTTTATTTTAAAGAAAGAAGTTTCTACAAATTAAAAAACCTATCCCTTTATAACTTACCAACTATGTATCATGTTCTCTTTTTTTCACGTTTTTTCTTTCTGTGCACAAAATCATTTAAATGTTAAAATATGTAAAAGCCCATTGGGGCGTTAATAAATAAATAAATTTAAAATATCAATATTTTCGTGGTTTTAACATGAGAAAAACTCAATATTAAGTAATTTACCATGTTACGAACTACGTTATTATCAATTATCAACTATAATTAGCTATTAAATTTTACAATTATAAATGCTGGTCGCAAATGTCACTTTCAGAAGTGGTGGCAGAATAAACAGGTCATTTTACCTAGTGAAATAGAAGAATCTGCTAGACCTATACAAGACGCCCAGTTTCTTGGAAACCAGATTAAATAATCGGCATCCGTACATCCTTGCATTCTTCAGATGATAATAATAAAAGAGATTTGTGAGGATGAATGGCGGTACCTAAAATAAGTTACTGTACAGAAAAGGGAGAAATGAAAGTGGTTAGCGGAAGCCCGCACCCGGCTGTGTTAAGATATTGGATTTTGATAATGAATACGATAAGAAAGAGAGCTATTAAACGTTCCGTAATAAAATTAAACACGTGACATTTTCAGCTCTGGCGCAATTTATATTTCAATGCATTCTCGCAATCAAATTAAGGTTTTGCTATTTTTTCATGGGCGATGAAACTGGACCCTTCTGGTTTTCATTGTGTTTTGTGGATATTGCGCTATTAAAAATTGATTTAAAAGCTTATATTTTGGTTGTTAGTCCGCTTGCGTGCATGTGTGAATCCCGCACAAGAGTACCAACTTTCCAGATCCAGTGAGACAATGGTCTCCCCAAACTGGGATTGTTGTGGGATGTAATTGGAATGGACTAAAGATGGAAAATACCCGATGTTGAAAATGCAAGCCAAAGTGAAAGGTCTCAAAGTAAGATGCTTAAATTGCATTATTTGAAGAAACACCTTAAGAATTAATGCTGTGATGTGTCTGTAATAAGTATAACTATATAATGTACCAGTGATGTGTGTCTTTATAATAAGTGTCTCTGTAATAAGTACATTTGTATTATAATGTACCAGTGATAATCCAAATTAGAATCGAACTCGAATCCCACTATCTCCAATCTCGGCCTCTGGACCCCAGCACCGACCCTCCATCACCTTAGTGGGCTGGCTTAAATATAAAATTGCTATCACCAAGTGCCGCTAGCACATGAAATACAGTTTACAATTCTTTAGTAGTAATATGCAGCCCGCTCACTGGGTAGAGAATATTATCTCCTCATTTGTGCACCTCTAACCAAAGTTGACACAGGAAAAGTGAGAAATGTTCCCTGCCACTGTATACAATTTTTTTTATAATATGATATATCTACCAGTGATGTGTATCTTTATAATAAAAATGCTAATTATGTATTGTAAATATGGGAATACTGTGAATACTAATTATGTAAAGGTTATGTTTTGTAAAAAAATATTTCTATAACCTATACTGCAGAATCTGCATGTAATCCCATAATGAGTTTCTTAACTCTTAGGAATACAATATATTGAAATAATAATAATAATAATAATAATTTTTATTTGAAACACACATTATTTTACAGAAATATTTCAGAAGGCTTTGACTGTCCAACTAGGAGCAAATCCCGTTTTAGGACAGTAAATTGATAATATGAGTTCATATTAATATACATACACATAAAAGAATATAAAACAATCCATAAAGTAAATTAAAAAAAAAATTAAAAATATTGTGTGTGTTTTTTTTTAAGTATGTTGCATTTTTTAAATTAGTGTAGAATAATAATGAATTACAAATGAGATGTAAAAGTTTAAAATATAAAGTATGAAAGTTTAACGAATATAAGTTAAAGGTACGATATGCATTTTTTAGTTTACTGTAGAGAAATAATAAATTACATATGAGATGTAAAAGTGTATAGTGAGATTAAAAGTTTAAACTATAAGATACTAAAGTATGATATGCATTTTTAAATTAGTGTAGAGTAATAATGAATTACAATTGAGATGTACAAGTATAAAATATAAAGTATAAAAGTTTTAAAAATAAAAGATTAAGTATGATATGCTTTTTTTACAATAAATTTAGTGTGTAGTAATAATGAATTACATATGAGATGTAAAAGTTTAAAGTATAAAGTATAAAAGTTTAAAGTATACAAGATTAAAGTATGATATGTATTTTTTTTTTGATTTAGTGTATAGTAGTAATGAATTACATAAGAAGGTTTTATTAAAATTGTACATACATATTAATGAGCATATGTTCGCTTTTGACCCTCCCTAAATCGAGAAGCCATACATTGATCAGTTATAAATTGCTCAAATATATTGCGTATTTTTTTTTTTTTTAAATAAAAAAAACGTAGATTGTTAAGTTTATTGGACGTTATTAAAAAGTCTTTTCAGTTGTCGTGGGGAAAATTGAAAGAAAAAACCAACTACGCAAAACCAACTTATTCCCATGGGGCTTGTTCATTGAAAAACATTTTGCCTCTCTTATCGTCCTCTGAAGTATTAAGGACTATTATTTTAGGCAATAATTTGAAGCAGTAAAGCCTAGTAATGTTGTAGTTTTGTTTAGAAGACCCTTTCGTGAGCTTAAGGGCTGTTAAGGCAGGAGCTACCCCTTTGGAGCCAATAAAAGAGAAGTAACGGATGTAGTTATAGGTCGCTTCAATAAAACCCGTCAGACTAAACAGACGGAATTATTTTGGATTACGAGTTTAATATTTGGTATGCCTTTAAAAAGCTGTCAAAATAACCGCGAACTTTGGTAAAATGGCCTTTGCTAAGTCAGTACCCAAAAAATGCACTCTTTACAGGTTGTTTACAAAAGAAATCCTGCAAATGATTTATTTGTACATTCTATACGGGTAATTAGGAAAATGTATAAGTTTTAAAAGGATAATAATCCTCAAACTATAATAATTTTAATTCTATATGTAATTCGAAATGGAATTTTACGTAATACGTTTAAAATTGCTTTCAATGAATGAAACTGCACCTATTTTCAAACATTTTTAGTTGAATTTCAAATAATTTAAAGAATACGGTCTGAGGATTTTTGCATTTTGAAACTTTATGCATTTTTCTAACTGTTCTTACAGAATTTACAGATAAATCATTTGTGGTGTTGCTTTAGTTAGCAACCTTCAAAGTGATGTTTTTGAGCCACTTTTTGAATGCTGGCCCTGTTCCTACTCAATCATAACTAACTAACTAACTAACTAACTAACCATCACGCCGTTTCACCGCAGGGATAGGCAGAGAGGACGGACCGCCAAACAACTCGATCTTGGCATACATTCTCTTCTGTTGTTCCGACTTCTGACATGTCCCGACTCGAGTATTTGATTCACTTGATCGTGCCATGTCTTACTCAATCATAAGATTAAGAATAAGGTTTTTTTTTACTGGGAACACCGCACAAGAGTCCCAAACTGCCCGGCGAAATTGGGACTATAAAAATAATGGTAATAATAATAATAATGTTTTGTTAACTTCTTTTCATACAACAAAATGACAAATAATGATATCCTCACTGGGATTTTCCGTAATGAGGATTTCATTTACGAAATATGAAATTACATTATATTAAATTGATGTGGTTGACGAAAAACATAAAAAAATTGTAAGGTGGTTTGTTTTAATTGCAGTTGAGTGGTTTCGGTGTTAGTCTGTATTTGGTGTTAATATATTTCCTATTTCAGATCTCCTTATATCCCCAAAGTTGGGAAGCACCTTGCTATTTAGATCTGGCAACTAAACACGGTTAAAAATATTTCAAACATTTCAGTTCTGAATGGTGATCTTTAACTAGGGAGATACTGAGAGTATCTAATACTCTGGGACGTGTCGCAAAAACACTGTATAATACGTTTTAAATATTTATTAATATATGCCATAACACATATAATTTCCTGTATTATATTTTGCGTACGCCGGGTTTCAAACCCGCGATCGTCTGGATCCGTTTGACCAGCGAGGTCGTCAATAAATTATTCATCACATACAAATTACTAAATGCATCGTTGATCATGCTCAGCGCCGTATACAGATTTTTTAAGATGGGTGGGCAGTGGAAAAAAGAGTGAATTGATTGATATTTAAAAAAACTTATCACGGACTAGGTTTTTATAGCTGTATATATGTTTTTATAGGCTTCAGCCGATGTTTGTTGAGATTCCCTGCCGCATCAAATATCAATATAACCACTTTATTTATGCATATTACAAGCCAATTACTGGAAACATAAAATTTCAATATTTTTCGACCGCACAATTGCATGAAAGAAGCTAACACAATATATTTCATTAGTAAAGTTGTACTAATCAATAGAGGTACCAACAGATGGCACTGGTTGCTACATTTGTAATTTGTATCGATAGGCACGGCCATTTGCAACACTAACACAAACGAGCCTTTTCTTTAATGCGAATTGCGCACACAGGTACATTTATTTTGCATACTTAGTTCCTTTTTTTACACGTTATAGTAGGGCGATCAGTGTAGCGCGCATGGCGCTCCAATTCATAGCTGGAACTTCGCGCGTATTTTTTAAAAAATTGAGTGATTTCTTACAATATATTAATAAATTTTAATATTATTTATGTTTATGTGAGTAAGGTAAAATATGCAAAATAATTTAATTCACTAAGAGAGAAAAAAAAATGAAGAAGTTTATGGTGGATATTTGACGGTCTCCCATCTACAAAGGGCTATCAAGGGAAACTCCATCCATTCAGCTGTGACAGTAATGATCGTATTCTTGGATGGCGTACTCTGCACCGCAGGCTTCCCATGAGGTAGCCGAGAAGTGCCCTGAAAGAGTGCACTCGTCCTTCATCCAGGAACATTTCTGTAGCGCTGCAGTATCTTGGTAGACGGGATGCACGCATCTGATCATGCTTACAAAATTGAAGGTAACATTCAAGTTCAAACCTCTGTATTCAATGTGCCAGCATAATCGAATTCCAAAATTTGCATTTCTTTTCACAGAGTACGGCAGTTCTTTCACTCTCTGGTTACAGCGTCCTTCTCCCAAGAGGCCTCTGGCTTTTTTCCAAATAGAAATGTCCACACATCTTCAATGGGAACCGTCGCCATAGAATAGTACCAGCGCCATTATGAATAAAACATGAACAACTCGCGGCCAAGCTCAGAGGGGAGTGTCGATCCGCTTTCTTAGCAACTTTTTATCTGATCACCGCTTTGTGAAAGTAAAATCAATGGAAATTATCGGCTCGAGATTGTGTTGTGTTCTGTTAGGGTGAAGTGAATTGAAAAGCATAGATTTGTAGGAATAAAGGTCATCGGGTCGTTACACTGAAGAGATAAACTGATAGAAGTGTGCTGTGGGCGTTTCCGTGCGTCCGGAGTAAGCTCAATTTGTCCATACTTCTGGTAAAATTGATCAAACACTTTCAAATATCGACATGCTTTCTAGAACATTATGTCTATTATTTTTATATTAAATATATCCTCACTGTAACAAAACCGTACTACTGTTTTTATTTCTCAATTTGTTTATTAATACTTGCTGATATTTTGATATTTTTACAATATTATTTAAATCGATATTATGTAATTGGAGTCTAGTATCTCTACAACAAAACTGTTATGCTGTTTTCATATATTTTTTTTAATAATAATAATAATAATAATAATGTTTTATTTCAGCAGAACAAAGCGGTGAGTGCAATACTCTGTCTGCCATATAAAAAGAATACATTTTAAGAATAGAAAATTACACATTGTAGAAATATAATATAAAAACAAAAAATAAAAAAAATAAATTAAATTAAAATAACATATTTAACACTTATGCTACAATGGCCTGAGGGAAGTTCTCCATCTACGATGTAGGGGCGCGCCATGCCACTGGGCGACGGCCTGGACAAGAGTGTTTTCCGATCTCCGGTAGCGCTGTCCCGGCTATTCTGTGGCGCATCAAAGCAGCGAACCCATGCACCCTTCCCTCTGCGAACATCTGCGAGGCGCTGCATCTCCAAGGGAGGCCGAACAGCGCCCTGTAAGCATGGTTATATTGCACTCGGAGTGTGTCCATGACGCCTTGTGTGTATCTAGTCCATAGTTCGCTAGTGTAAAAGCTCATGCAGTATGTCTGGAATAGGTGCTTTTTTACCGGAGAACTGCACCTATTAAATCTTCTGGCGAGCATGTTGGCGCGTACGCAGAGCGCTCTTCTTTGGCGTTCTATGTCATTTTTATCATTTAGGTCATCAGTGATGACATGCCCCAAGTATTTGATTTCGCTGCAGATTTCAAGATTGGCTCCGCCGAGACGTATGGGCGGAATGACAGCAGGACCCGTATTTGCTTTGAAAATCAGCAGTGATGATTTTTTTGCATTATACATTAGCCCGTGACTAATAACGTACGATTCACATATGTTAATATCTTTTCAAAGTTGTGTACATTGATCACAACATGCATGTACCTATATAGTTCTATTATTGCACTACATTTGTGTGATGATAGTTATTTATTGTTGTATTATGTAATATTGTAGAACTGAACTCCTGCTGACTAGGTTCTTGCAGTGGCTTAGCGGGTACAAGTTCCCATTATATGTAATTAATATTATACAATTTGAAAAAATAAACGAATGAATGCAAGGCTGATGTAAGCGTAGTGAGCAAGATTAAGAAAGGGACGCTTAGATGGTTTGGGCATGTAGAGCGAATGAACGAAGAAAGGAGAATGGAAGAAGAAGCCGGGGACGCCCGAGGAAGACATGGCACGATCAAGTGAATCAAATACTCGAGTCGGGCCATGTCAGAAGTCGGAATAACAGAAGAGAATGTATGAGGCGTTGTATGAATGTGAATGAAGCAAGAAGTGTATGCCAAAATCGAGTTATTTGGCGGTCCGTCCTTTCTGCCTACCCCTGCGGGGAAACGGCGTGATGGTTAGTTAGTTAGTTAGAAAAAATAAACAGATTATCAATATTCCGCCTTTCTAGGGCCTAGCAGTCTGAAGATCTTAGGTAAACTATTGCCATCAGTTTTCTAGAAAAATGCTTTTAGATACTTCTTCTAGGGATTTACTGTTCAGTGTTGCCATGCAATGTGGTATTAAAAAAAAATAACAATCTTCATAGTGTGTATAATATTTTTGCCAGCTAATGGATATTTTAAAGTTCTATGGCTCATTACTATGTGTGCAAATTTCATGACGCCATTGCTTACCTTTCGTATTTTTTTTCTTCTTTAGAACAAACACACGAATACATTTTTAAATTAATAGTTAAGATTATAGCGCTATTTTGTGATATTTCATCTAATGGGTGTGTGCTGACAATCAAAAAATAAGCTATTATTATCCACAAAAAAAATTTTTGCTGAGATTGGATGGTTTAGGTGCTTTAGAAATAAAGGAAGCCATTAAAATTAACAATTAATAAATTCTTATAAAAATCAACGTTACTTGTCCTACAGATCCATATTCGATATATTTCCCGTAACTCAAATTTTTTCCATTTCTTTATTTTTGCACTCTCTCATCTCCACATCTCCACATAGAAGGCCCCGAAGGAAATAATTTCCTACAAAGCGTATGTAATCCTTGGGGATGCTGTGTAGAGGGTCTTTTAGAGGATAGGAAGGAGTGAACCTAGGCCCCTAAGCGACCCGTGTTGTAGGAGGGAGGAAACACAGAGGACGGAAAATCATTCCACAGCCGAGCTTTGACGACAAGAACTAATAGTACTGGCGCCGAAGGGATCAATAACGCCAGTTCCTCAGATATATTACAAGGAACAAGGATAGCATTCCCACCCGACGTCTATACTCCTAAGATTGCAATCTGTTTGTATAGGAGAATCTATCAAACGGAAAGCCCGTTTCTGCACAAAGTCAATGGTTTTATTCAGATATTTTGCGATTTATACAGGGTCAGCAGTTGTGTACTATTAAAGTATCTGCGGGCTCTGTACAATACGCCCACCTTCTGAGAGGCTAACTTTACTCTGGCTTCGATGGAACCCCCATACCTGAGCTGGTCACCAAGCATTGATATGGAGGGTTTGGTGGGAATATTACTTCTTACCCTCCCTCATATGACATTCTGTCTTTTTCCTTTTTTATAGGTTGTCCCATTCTATTACATGTAAGCAAATCTCTGTCTCACTGTTCTATTGCTTCATTATATATTTTGTCTCCCTCTTACTATACTTTGTATATCTCGCCTATATAAATGCGCACTTTATGTATTTTTGTTTATATTTAAATTTAACGATGAATTTAAATTATATTGGTGGTTCAAAACAAAGTGTTCGTTTTATTTAATAAATATGTCAAATCACAAAGTAATTGCTTTTTACGAAAATATCTATTTTTAACCTCCAGTTGAAATTTTTAATCAATTACTAATTAAAACAGCAATCAATTCACCTGAGTAGAATACATCGAAGCCCCATAAACATCCGCAACGACCGCTTCATTATTGGTTAGTAACGTTCCACCGTTGAAAACTGCCAAGAGTAAGTTTCAGGATCCTTCCTGTCTCCCTCGAAAGCTTCTTGTTGTTTGTCCTGTTAGGAACTTCACCTGTGAACTGCCATCTGTTCGGCTGCAAACTCTGGACTTCAAACTGAACCCGCTAAATCCGAGCTTTCCGGAAACTTTCATTCTAGTACGAGTGTTTAATTTGATCTCAAACTTTGAGATTAATCTGTAAAACGTGAGGTTGGCCCGACTAAAGATATTGTTCAAAATATCACTCTTCTGCGCTACATAAATTTTGACGTTTGTCTACAAAAATTAAGGTTTTAAAACTTACTTTTTTCAGCACGTAAACTCATCCTCCCTCAAAACTGCCTAAACTTCTCATCCATTCATTCGTTAACAGAACCCTATCATACCTACATCACCTAACCACAATAATTGATCATGCACTAATTTTAAAATATCTAACGACATTAAGTATTTAGGAGTTATTATAGAGTATAAAGTGCGTTGGGATGCCCAACGATATGGGACACCTACAAGCTAACTATAAGATGTGTTTACTTTGCACTTTCTCGCTCAATCGCTACATATGGAATTGTAGGATGGATAGGTTGTGCAGCATCAATTCTTTATCCCATGGCCACAACTCAAAAACTATTGCTAAGAATAATATTCAAATGTCACCCATCACACCCATCAGAGCCACTTTTTAATAAATTCGCAATCCTAAACATTCTACAGCTATACATGAAGACTATTCTCATGTACATGTGGAAAAACGATTTAGTGAAGAAAACACAACAAAAATGTACACCCGCTACTTATCACACCTAAAATGCATAATTCCCCAAACGAAGACAGCCTTCGCCCAACGACAGTTCTCGTATATTGCTCCCAAAATGTTCAACTCACTGATTACTGATACTGGGAAATCGAAATCTGATAGTATTCATACCATCAGTGCTCAAAATTGGTTATTTGCAAAAGGAAGGAATTATTTCTAAGAATGTCTGATATCGTAAAAGAGATTATTATTAATATATTAACTTATTTAATAATATTTTTTCCTAAACTAAATTATGTATATATATATATATATATATATATGTAGAATAATTTTCTCGGTTTACCCGCGTAATGTAGTCCTTAGAAGGACTTTTTAACTCCTGACGTTTCGGACAAATCACATTGTCCATCTTCAGAGGCCTTATGTCTTGAGTTTTGTTTTGAACTGATCGCTTGAGCGTGTCCGTTCAATCCAAAAGTCAAAACCTAAGTGGTTGCAAATCATTTTAATTGTCTAGGACGCAGAACGCGTGTAGATAAAGGGGTGGGGGTAGGGGTGGGGCATTTAATAGGCTGTTTACGCATAGTAACCGGGTTATTTTTATTTAAGGAAGTTGAGGGTAATTCTAATAATTTTGGAAGTGATGTTATCGGGGAATTTTGATCGATTATGACTTTCCAAGTGTCGGGAATTCTAATTGAGTCATTTCTAGTATTCATATTGTTTTTATGTTTATGAATTTCGATGGCTTCGCGGTAAATTCTTCTTGTTTCATTGAAAAGGCTGGCTATTGTCGTGGTATTATCAAAATCTATTTTATGACCTTCATTAAGGACGTGTTGTACTAAGGATGACGTTAAGCGTTTATTGGTGACATCTACTTTATGTTCTGCGATTCTACATGATATTTTTCTATTACTCCGTCCAATATATACCTTTTCACATGCTCCACAAGGTATTTTATAAATACCATGTGATTCAAGTGGAATGTGATCTTTCGGACTCCTTAACAGAGACGAGATTTTATTATCCGATTTATAAATTGTTTTGATTTTATTCTTTCTGAGGATTCGGCTAATTTTATCTGTGGAGCCTTTAATATATGGAAGAATGGCTATTGAGAGGGGTGGCTCTTCTGGTTCAAGAACAGATTTTTTATCTTTTACTATGGATTTGTTTATTAAATATTTGGAGAAGCCGTTTGCTTGAAGAGCGTTACTGAGTTAAAAAGTCCTTCTAAGGACTACATTACGCGGGTAAACCGAGAAAATTATTCTACATCTTACACCCGTGAAAATATCAACCATAACATATATATATATATATATATTTAATATTTATACAGGATGTACCCGATAAACTTTAATCAGATTTTGCTGAGTTTATGTGTACTAAAAAATGTGGATGGCATTTTCGTCTCTGGTAACTTTTTTTATCTAAAAAAAGGTTGGTATTAAACAATTGAGGTCGGTGCGGAGGGTTGGGCAAATACTGTGTAACTAATGACCAGTGGCGACATATACTCGTATATATAGATATGTTTTTTTTATTTTTTTTTATTGATAGAATTTAAAAACAAATACATGGTACAGATAAATGGTACACTCTGTTATAATAATTATCACAGCAAGGTTGAGAACCGGAAGATCACCGAAGAAAATTTTGGTACAATAATCACGATTTTGATTTTTGAAAATAATTATATCATTCCCGTATTTTTAATTTACAACGATGAATGAAATTTAATATATTAAAAAGCGATTTAATAATCAAAGTTTAAAGAAAGACGAAAAATAACTAAAAAAATGATTGTAAAATTAAGTCATAATCCGTTTCCTATGAAAACTAGAGTAAATAGTAGCTCCCAAAAGGTTGGGAACCCTTGGTGTACGATATAAATCGCTTCTCCATTTTAAAAACTTTAAAAAATAAAATGCAGTTTCACAAAATAATCTTTATAACTAAAATGATGATTTCCAATCTGATGTACAGAAGTAGCTTCTGTATTGTATGAATACCCCGGACAGTTAGGGTAGTACAACTAATCTAGAAGGTAATTTAAAACACGAACATGTAATGGATACAAACATAAGAAAGCTTAATATCTAGGTTACATCGCGAGGGTCACAAATGCATTATTTACCTACTGATAATCCAACAGAGTATTGATGAAGAAGCCATTGTTAAAGAAGATGCCTCACCCCCATGGATCCGAAACTAGCGAGCAAAAACAATGCATGACCCAGATATCAACCAATAGTCTAGTTGGCTAGTTGAAGTGAACGTTCTCTCAAGGTCAACCAAAATTTACTAGAACCAATTCCCGCGGGTCTCTCTTATCATAAACAATATATGTAACTCTATCTTTTGACAATGGGACGAAACTATGTTTTTTTGTTTATCAGTTTATATATCGTGTCCCAAAGGAAATTGATACTTCACTCCGACATGGTGTATCAGTTTTCTTTTCCGAATTTGCCTGCAAGGAAAACGTTAGAAATAAAAACTAACAGTTCCTTTATATTGTCTTGCCCCTTGCTGAGTGAAATTTCTCTTAAAGTTTTATTTCATATCCTTGTATTTTGTTAACTATGTGGATATGGTAAATCCAAAATTTTGTAACAAAATTACACTGTCCTCTTTCCAATTTAGTTTTCATATAGCGGTTTTACATTATGACGGCCTCCATGGTCGAGGGGTAAGGCTCTCGACTACGAATCCGAAGGTCGCGGGTTCAAATCCCGGCATGCGCAAGTAAATTTTATTTAATTAATTTGTGTTGTTTCACAATTAATTAATTTAAAAAATAATATATAACATATTTGCGCACGTTCCAGAGTGGAAGATACTCTCAGTATCGACCTGGTGAAAGACCACCATTCAGAATTGAAACGTTGCTTGAAATGGCTTTTAGCCGTGTTTGGTGACCAGATCTGAATAGCCAGGTATTTCCCCACCTCCTCTTCCCCTTCTCCTTCTCCTCCCCAATACCTCCAGCCTCACAACATTCCCCAATTGGGAATGCCATAGTCTCACTGGCTCCAGACGGTTGGGAGCAGTTGGGACTCTTGTGCGGTATTCATGTAAAAAAAAAAAAAAAAATGAATTTGATTTTCCTAAAAAGGGCAATCTTCGTATTTGGAGAGTCAAAATTTCTTAAATTATCAAATTTAGTTCTTTTCCAACTAAATAAATATATTTATATACCTATATTATTTTAACTGACTACATTGTTGGCTTTGCTCAAATAAATGAACATATTAACAAAGCTGGAAAGAGCTGAGAAGAGGTAGATTTAAATGAATTAAAAAATACTTTCTAATGGACAAATGATGACCATAGAGCACAATAATTTTGGATAGCAATGTTTTCTATTAATTGTAAATGGTAATTTATAACTAGGGGCATCACAGTTAGAAACTACAGGTCTAATAGGTTGATCAATTTTATGATTTTTTAGTAGGCCATATAACACAGGAACTTGAAGATTTTTTAAGGTCAATCTTATATAAATTATAATTTCTTCAAATGCTTTGTAATTTTGTGGCATCATTATTAATTATATAAATTGAAAATACACTTTGTATATACCACTTTACTTAAAATATATTAATATTTCGACATGTTTCGATAGCAATGCTATCATCTTCAGGAATAAATGAATACTAATTAGTTAATAAATGAATACTAATTAATTAATACTAATAGTATTCATTTATTCCTGAAGATGATAGCATTGCTATCGAAACATGTCGAAATATTAATATATTTTAAGTAAAGTGGTATATACAAAGTGTATTTTCAATTTATATAATTATATAAATTAATTTGTAACGATTCCAACTTATTTTATATGTGAAAGACTATGTATATATTAATATAGTGGTGATTACAAAGTAGTTTTTAATTCATTTATTAATAATAAAGCCACAAAGTGAATACCAATCTTTTGAAGAAATTATAGAGGAAAATATATTTGTTGGACACAGGACTCTTACATATTCTATTTCTTCCTGTCAGCAGAGGTCTTGATTCCACTTTAAACCGACTGTCTGTCTGAGCTTTAGGTCTACCTTTAGGATATCTGTGACCTGTTCCAGGTCTCCACTCGAGCACCCTTTTCTCCCCACCGTTGTCCTCGAATCGAGCAGTGCGTTGCCCAGAACCACTTGACCACCTTCTAATTTCGTTTGCTGACGGAAACATATTTTTTTTTGTAGGTCCGTGCGAAATATTCAGCAACATGCTTTCCCTCGCTCTCGATGTCACTCGCAGTTTATAAAGGGCTCTCTGCGTAAATACTGTGGTTACAATAAGTTCGTACGGGTATGACACGAGCGTCAAAATGAATCGAATGATGGTTGTTTTCTGGGTTAATGACTTCTTTGCAACTATCCACGTTCAGTCCCAATAGTAAGATCATTTTATTGGATTATTAATATTGCTCACTTTAATTTCAATCCTTGTTTTAACCATTTTTAGTTGATGATGATAATGTGATTGCTCATTTGTATTATAAATTACTAACTAATAAGTGTGAACACAACCAAATAATAGACATTCATTTATCTTAAATATTGCAAATCATTGTGCTATACTTTTCAAATATCAAAGTTATAAAAAACATCAACTGCCTAATTCTTTCTTCATTTATCACAAAACTCTCAGTAAACAATAGCCTTCATTAACTTACTGCAGAGATATTCAAGTCTTCATTATTCATCACGAACATAATAACAATGTTAAACGATTAGTGTTTTTAATCTACCAAGCAACAGTAACCATCTGAGTCAAGAACTTCTTGACGCAACTCAATTTATTCAAAAGTCCAAACCTTACAACCTTGGGCTGATCGAGGATTCCTGGCGCACACAGTCCCCATCTTTGTATAAAACCATCGAAAGATTATTTACGAATCAAAGACTCTATCGAATACCATGTGGAAAGAAGGACAGGACACCGAAAATCATTACGACCAAATGGGCGTTTCAGAAGAAACAACCCAATGGTAGACCAAGGAAGTGGTGAACTGACTACGTCAAAGTAGTTTGGAACAGGATGGGAAGGCCTGCAGGAGGACGAAAGGGAATAGTTAGAAACCTGAGCTAACCAACACGATTGCTCGCAGATTTTATAAATACAGCAGTAATGTAAAAAAATATTGTTCTATGCTTTCTGCGCGATCTTATACACCTATGAGACATGGTATCATTACCAAAACAGCTCGACGAAACTACTCCGAATCCAATATAATAACGCCTTTTGACTTTTAAACTTAAATACAAATATATTTAGTTTTTTTTAAAGTTAGTTTTCACCATAAAAATAATTTCCAAAGTTTCAATTTTTCAAAGCTCGCCAAAACGCTCCAAATCTATGACCGATCGGTTTTGATCAGTTTTGAGGTTAGAATGTCAAATGTCAAAACAAGGATGTCCTTTACTGTACATAAATTTATATTCTATTCATAGTAAACCATAACTAAAGATAAATAATAAAATTATATACCTTTTTAGAGACTAAAAAGAATAATAATAGTATTGAGCATTAACATTATCATTATGGATATACGCATTACGGATGGAATGGTAATTGGTTTGCTCATAAATACTCTAATTTCTTTGAATAATAGTAGTTGTTTATATTGAACATCAATTATCGAGCTTAAAATCATCCAAATTAAGTTTAAATTTAGCCAAATCTAAAAAAATACATATTTAAAATTTCCATAATAATCCAAAAGCAGAATGCGCACGTGACGTCAGATGTTCCAAATACATTGGTACCAACATAACACAGTGTTTTAATGAAATTATTTTTTATTCACTTTTAAATAACGATTTATAAATTCTACGTATAATTATATATAATGAAAGTTACATATACAGAACCGGCGTTTACTGATCTATATGAATATATATTTTTAAATGCATTATATTTTTCACTGGAGTTCCTTATTGCAATACCAATGTTTTAGTGACTAGATCCAAAAATCTTAATTTTTTTCTGTAGTTCATATTACTTTATCCTTCTCCTTTTCTCTACTTCACAATATTCCCCAATCCTAATAACGAGACTATTGTGGTTGGCATAATACGGCCACAATACTTGGGAGGCTTCCCCTAGTACATTTCAAGCCAATGACATGCGCCAACAAATTAAGACAATTTTTTCCTTAAGCATTAATAAACACATCGTTTTATATTCGACAAGAGACGAACCCTTCCTGATCTATAAATAAACCCATATATTTTTGGACCTCGGAAGCTATCTGCGTAGGCACTTTATATTGAGTGCTTTTATTTCCGAGATTTTCATTTTTACTTTAAGTTTTTAGGGACGAGCTGAGCAGGAACGAAATTAATATTTTCAGGTAAATCATTTTTCTATGAAATGCCACATTTTCCTCAAAAATCGGGGATCTATTTCAATATCACTTAAAATGTCACGGGTCTGGGGAAAAGAGAGAAAATAAAAATAAAAATAAACATTTTTTTTATAGTAGTACCCAAAACGAATACACCAGGTAAGAAGCTGTTTTGGAGACAAACATGTTTTTTTTATAATTGCTCAAAATATTGGTATTCACTTTGTATCTTCATTATATTAATAAATTAATTAAAAATTACTTTGTATTCACCACTTTATTCATAATATATACATTATTATTTTTTAGTATTCTATGTATTCCAGATGAGGAGAGCATCGCTTTTGAAACATGTTGATTGATATCTATATGTTAATAAAGTGGTGAATACAAAGTAATTTTTAATTAATTTAAACATTTATTTATTAATTTCTATTTAAATAAATGTATGTAAATACAAAAAGTTTTTATAGTACAATCAAATATTATATAGAATGATGTACAGAAAACTTTTAATGTGAAAACCTCTCAGAATTAAGAATTTTAATTGTTTTCTAACTAAATCGGTTTTACCGATAATAAATCATTATGTTTAAAAACCTGTCCAAATTAGAATGGGGTGGGAGTAAATAAAATCATATAAATAAGTCGTCACAATGTGTATTAACAGCAGTTTTAAAATGGCCTTGAACGTCGAAACAGCTGTCACAATAAATAAAAAATAAAAACTAAAAATACTTGCAGAACTTAATAATAACATTATTAAATTCGAAATGAAAATAAATGAAATGAAAAAAACCATCATTTGTTTTTCAAAACCGAAAAAATTACTTGATTAAATTAATTGACTTGGCCGGAGATATAAGCGATCCAATCTCGACCCCAACCTTGAATATCCTCAATGAAATCAAACATGATTTTCACGAACGCCACTTTTTGGGATTTTTTCTCCGAAATGCATTAGGACCGTCATTTGTATTTCAAAACTTTGAAAAATTCTTGCCTTAAATAATGCCATAGGGCCGGAGATATAATCTATACAATCTCGACCCCAAGCCTTGAATGTCCTCCATGAAATCAAATAATGTTTTCAAGAACGCCATTTTTTACAGATTTTTTTCTCGCAAATGCAGTGAGACACAAATATTGGTATCTCAAAACCTAAATAATTCCTTGATCCGGTACCTTAGGGCTGGAAATGTGAGCAATCCAATCTCAACCCCAAGCCTTTATTGCTTAATATCTCTTTTGAACGTGTCCATTCCGAATCAGTTCCATACTACTCGTTTGCGTTTGGCTCCTTCGTCGTACTACGAAGGAGTCGGCGTCCCACAGTTTTAGAGATATCTGCAGCCTTCCATATTTAGATCTTTTGTCCATCCACGGCTAGGCTTCAATAATATCAACAAACAAAAAAACATGAGAATTTTTGCAGATTATTCAGTGTGAGTGGTCAAAATACCAACCAATAAATTTTATGAAATCTCCCAACTGCCACATCAATGTGTATTTATTATCATTATAAAATTGATTTTCATTAAAGTACAAAAATGATTGGGAATCATTATAAATTTCTAATTATTCCTTCGTTATTTTCACTTTTAATTGTCGTCACCCGAGAGCGTTGATATTCAATCTGCAGTGGGAGTAGGATCCCAGAGAAGGGGAAGAGAGGAGGTTTGAAATCCCCTAGAAAAAGAGGTAAGATCAGTGGCGGCACGTGAATGGTCGAACTTATAGAAATTACAATGATGATTTTACTGAGTCACACGATCGGATCTGATAAGAAGCCTCGACGATCTGAGATGAGCTAAACATCGAACCACTGCTACTCTTCATTGAAAAGTTGCAACTGAGGTGGCTTGGGCACGTAATAAGAATACCAGAAGATCTAATGATGTAAAATATATAATCTGAAAAATATAATAGCTTTAATAATATTTATTCGTATAGATCAGCAAACTCGAATTCTGAATATATAACTTTTAATATAAATAGTTATACGTAGAATTTATAAATCTTAATTTAAAAGTGAGTGAAAAATCATCTCATCAAAATACCTTGTTATGTTGGTACCATTGCATTTGGAATATCTGATTTTATATTATTAGTGTGGACATTATCATTTGTCGATTTTGTTTTATGCTTTAAATATGTTTTTTTTTTTAGTTTTGACGAAGTTTACGCGACTGGCTCGAGTGCAGTTTCGATAAGTTTTTTCAGATTACATTCTACAGTTTACAGATGGGTGGACTTTTTACCGTAAAGATAACGCTAAAACGATGGAAATTGGAATGGAGAAATTTTTCCTTAGATCAAGATTGACCTTTCGCACCTGTACTAGTAAAAAATATTTCAGTTAAAGTATATAAATATACATATTCCGTCAACGTTTCTCACCGTAGAATCAGGTATCTTTCTTCACTCTCCAGAATGTCGAAATTTTTGGTACCACTCTAAATAAAAATAAACTTCATAAAAAAAGAATAATGTCAGTTAATATCGTTGTACTCTTTCAAAACCGTTTTCAAGCTTTGACTTGAATGTTCTTTCAAATGTGTATTTTTGTCATTACTTCATTCATGCATTTATGTATGTGCTGTTCTTTTTCTGTAGCTATTATTTATCTCATTTCGGGGTCTCGTGTATTTTATGGAATCAATAAATTAAATATTTCCATTTCACCTTCTAGTACAGAAAATACCGCCACTGGACGGGAGGGTAAAATTTCCTCATAAATTCACTGGCGGCTTGATATGCCATCTGGCGACAATGCTCCGAAGCAAGGAAGAGGAAATTATCATTAAGTGGGGAACTTAAACTCGGAGACAGCCATTAAAGATATTATTAATTCAGAGCACTAACATTGGGCTAGGAACTCGGGGCTAGGGGCCTAGGCGAGACCAAACTACGCTTAGTCACACGGTGTCCTATGGACCTGCAAGTCATACATAATAAGCGGCACGACTTAGCCCGATACTTGAATTAGTCAACTGAAGTTAGTGTAGTTATCTGGCTCGTTAGAGAACTGGAAATGATAACTTCATTTCAGTGATGGGCTAATGAATCTTTCATTGTTCCGGGATGCAGGATTAACTGGTTTGTTTACGTCATACCACACGAGAGTCCCAACTCCTCTCAACAGTCTGAAACCAGTGAGACTATGACTTCCCCATTTGGGGTATACTGTGAGTCTGAATGTATTTGGTAGGGGAAGGTGATGGGGAAGAAGGATGGTGGGGATGTACCTGCCTTCCGAGTGATGGTCTTTCACCAGGGTGGTACTGACAGTATCTACCACTCTCGGACGTGCCGCAAATATACTACATATTATTTTTAATGAACAAATTGTGAAATAGCACAATTAAATCAAATAAAATTTACTTGCGTACTCCAGGACTTTAAATCGCGACCTCCGGGTTCGTAGCCAAGGATCGTAACCACTCAACCACGGAGACCGTCGAATAATTGATAAAAGAATTATCACACGGTTTAACATAATTACAGAATACAATTACTTTCACAGATGACGTTGGCAGTATGAGGACATTGAGAACGAATCGTTATTACCAGCTGCCGGTTTGCGTCTTTCCTCCCTCATTTAATCCGGCCCACTTCGAGATCCACAATAACAAATCCCTTCGTATGAAATGTCGCCCAACCGGTGGTGATATATCAACCCTAGCTTTATAGTAGACAGACAGACAATACTAACTAAATCCATCTTTCAACAGCAGGTCTTGCGCGGATGCAGACTGGTTTACATAATGTGTTGTTTCTGAATACTTCTTACTTCTGCAGCATTTTTAGTGTTCTTTTTAAAACATGTTCCGTAAGTTATTTTAGTAAAGTAATCATTTATAAAGAAAACTTTTATTCATTCAGCTTTTCGATTTTCTTACCAACTCAGACAAAATAAAAAGGTCACAAAAACATTTTTCATCCATCTTTAACCAAAACCTGAATTCCATCAACAAGGCTGATATGCCAGATTTGCGTCTGCCAATTCGCATTGTCGCCAGCTTCAATGCCGTGCAAATCTCAGTAGGTATGATCTAGTACCCTCACTATCGTACAATCACTACACTGCACTACAAAGCCAGTTCACGATCGTGCACATCCTATCCGCTAGCATTGTGTATTGTTGTAGCATAACATAAAGGATATCTAACTTGTACTACATAAAGGAGATCTAACTTGTACTACATAAAGGAGATCTAACTTGTACTTCTGTGCTTCTAAGCAATCAAAATGCAATCATCTATACAATGAGATTATCCCCCTTTGGTATCCAGGAAATCGGTTAGATGCAGACGGAAACACAAGCATAATGTGAAGCATGGTATTATCTAGGTAATCATTTAAGTTGCTTGTTTACTTGTTCTCCCCAGACATCGAACCGCTGTATTTGAGCGT
Source organism: Halesus radiatus (assembly GCA_022606495.2). Lineage (NCBI taxonomy): Eukaryota > Metazoa > Arthropoda > Insecta > Trichoptera > Limnephilidae > Halesus > Halesus radiatus. The sequence goes on from JAHDVE020010722.1 coordinate 45,952, forward strand.
AGTTAACTATTCCTCAACAAAACTTCTAATGAAATACCACTATCTATTCGACGATCGACATCGCTGCAGTGCTTCAAGAAGTTCTGCAGCAATTTACTGACTGCACAAAACTGTAATAATTGATAAATAAAGAAGTGGGTACTTGTGTCGGTTTTTTTGTAATTTTTAGATTTTAAAACTTTGTGTTTATTTAATTTCTTTTTATTTTATTTATAACTAAGCAGTGACCTTTTTCTTCAGTTGCTAAAATTAAATTCTATTGTATGTAAAAATAAAAATTTGTGTAATAACTTATTGACAAATTAATTATTATTATTTAAATATTGATGCCTCTGTGGCAAAACAGTAACAGCCGTTCTTCGAGCAACTGTTGATCCTAAGTTTGCCTCAACATTGTTCAAATACACAAATACGCTCTTTATAAAGAAATTCTCTATCAAATTAACGATCGATTTAGGATATCGATTTTTGTGGATTAAGTTCCCCTCAACAGAGGACTGGTTATAAAAAGTTTCAACGGGGTGAACAAATGTCAGTGAAATGTCAAACGTCATTATTGGTTCGCGATATATTTATCGCGATTCAAATATTGGCTGACAAACATTTATTTCCGTTTTCGAATATCAAAGCAAGTTTTTTGTATATTTCAAATAAAACTGAAGAGAACCAAACTTATTTTACTTAATATAAACTACGTTTTATTTCCCTTTTCACGAAATAGAAACGTCAAATGTCAAATGTACGTTTATGAAAGTGGGCAGGAATTATTTTATTTTCTATGAAAGTGGGCGGGCACTATTTTATATTTTAGGAAAGTGGGCGGGCACCTACATAGAAAATTTATGATAAAAAATGCTTGGTAATAGGCAAACCAGAACGAATTCTCAACAAAACACTTGGCTACTCAGTGCTGAAAGTTGGAAAGAAAGGACGGCCGTAAGTTAGGTTAATTTAAGTCGGATATTTCACACATGCGTACGTCGTTCCAAACTGACAGATACACTGAGCATCATCACCAAATGATGGCGTTGTTTGGTTGGAATGGATTTAGCCATGTTTAGTGACCACACTTGAATGGGCATATACTTCCCTTCCTGTTGGACAACCCCTTCCACAACTCACTTATATCACTCTCACAATAATCCCAAAATGTAGAATTCCATAGTCCCACCGGCTTACGAATATATTCCTATAGGTACATTGAAATCAGTACCTTTAAATTTTTTTTAATTTTTTGTCAATATGTCTATTTTATTTTGTCTAAGTGGGTGTATAAACTAACTCCTTATTGTCACCTGTGCTGATGGCACACTGTATCGGTACTTGAGTGTCTAATAAAGGGCATCATCACATTATCAGTTTGACATTAATGGTAAAACTTTTTTTTTAAATTGATTCTTTGTGTCATTAAAAATGTCTATTTCATTATTAGAGAAGTGTAAAGTATTGTAATTTCTTAATGTCCGCAGTAAAGCAGATAAATATCTCGTATTTGTGTGATAGGATTTAATATAGAAAATGCCTTTTATCCTCCATGCTGATTTTCTTGTCGGTGTAATAATGTTGATTTTTGATAAAATGTTTGGTGTATCTTTTGTTGCATGTATAATTTTGTACAAAGGGAGTACATCAGAAAGTTTACGTCTGACTGACAGAGATTGTAGTTTATAGTGCGAATAGTATATGTTATATTTTACCATACACGTTTCAATGTTCAATCATCTGACGAAAGCAAATTAAACACTTTAAATGTTTCTTCGACTGTCAATTTTTTCATGATTTTTGCCCTAATTAAAGGATATTTACCGTTTTCAGTGTTGATTAGTTTAACTGTCTTTTATAAGTTCCCGATAGATCCAAAGTTAAGAAATGCATTAAAAATTTTGCAATGACCTTAGTAGGGGTGAGTCACTAATGAGACACCCAATGAAACATCGAAAACTAAAGCTTTCGGTTCCGTTAATCAAAACTTACGATACTATGAATAAAATACACCATGGATAAAATAATACACAGAGATGTCCCAACAAGCAAGAGGAAGAAACCATGGTGTGCTGGCCAATTTAAGTAAAACAGCAAATAAATAAAAACGTTTGACTTGTTTAGATTAACCGATTATATTGTTAAGTATTTAGTTTGAACCTTTTTATGAATGTTTTGCAATTTGCTTACCGCAGTCAAAATTTGAAGTCAATCTTTCTTATGGTGTTATACATCCATGCCGCAAAACTTTAGAGGGTGATTAATGTAAATGTTGAAGTTTGTTAAACACATTCGTAATTCATACTACTAGTTCTAGTAGAAAAATTATAGCGTAAGAATAACTTTACTCCGAACTTTATACATATATGATAAACCTATGATATACACATGGACATAGAACGACTGAAAATAGCCTAAAGGGGAATTCCTGAGAGTTCTGACGAAATATTTAAAAACTTTCGAGTTTTCAATGTACAAAAACTGTATTAAAAAAACGTTATTTTTTTAATTTTAAGAATATACGAGTATATCTGAATACACCACTACCCAACATAAATACTCAACCGGGGAAAGGAACCAAAATATACTGGTTATCCCCAAATTTAATACATCTTCTGAACAGATAAACGTTATAGTTCATGCTGTGAAACTATGTAAAGTCCTACAAAATCAATAAATAAAAAATAACAGAAATTAGTATATTTAAAACCATGTATGATCGTGTGAAAAATATTTAGATTCGTAAAGAATGCAAGGCTAATGTGAGCATAATGAGTAAGATTGAGAAAGGGACGCTTAGACGGTTTGGGCATATAGAGCGAATGAACGAATAAAAGCGTGTAAGAAGAGTATATGACGCGAATGTGAATGGAAGAAGAAGTCGGGGACACGCGAGGAAGACATGGCACGATCAAGTTAATCAAATACTTAAGTCGGGCCATGTCAGAAGTCGAATAGAATAATAGAAGAGAGTGTATGAATGTGAATGAAGCAAGAAGTGTATATTAAGATCGAATTGTTTGGCGGTCCGTCCTTTCTGCCTACCCCTGCGGAGAAACGGCGTGATGGTTTGTTACTTAGTTCAAACTAAAGTCAACACCCGACTGAGAGAACTAACTGATAATCAACTTGGAAACATTATAAAGAGAATTATGTACTTAGTACAAAAAAGCAGGCTGTCTCAAAACAGAAAACGCCAGTGAGGAGGACTGTGAACACTGTCATTATTCTTATGCTATATGGATACTTATTTCTTTTTGTGAACAGACTTGGGAGCTCCAGCCAAGAGGTGACTTCTAAATTCACTATTATACTATATAATAATAATTGGGTGATTTGTATAGCGCCGTTTTTTATGAAGAATATAAGGGGGCTGTATAAATAATACTTAATATTCTCTATCTAATTAAGTACAAGCAGACACCGAAAAACAAACTAACCTGGCAGGTCGCTTCAGATGAACACAGTTTTAATAGAAAATTTCAGCCTGGAGATGATATGATTTTTACATTCTCTATTTTATCCTTCTTTTCTATTGATATTACATTTATTAGAAGATTGGTGGCAAAAGAAGACTTGGTATTTATTTGAAGTATTTATAATTTTACTGTTATTTTTAGGACTGGAGAATATTTATAAAATAACCTTAAAAGGTTTTTAATAGATGTTAACGTGTTTTACACAATTAGTTATTATTTGCAGTGTTGCGGTCTGTGTAAAGAACTGTACCTCGACGCATTTGTTGACCGGTGTGATTTTTTTACTTATTCTATAAGTGACTTAATCAGTAATAACCGGTTATACATTATCTATATGCATTATACTTACATCTTCCTTATGTAATATGCTTTAAACTACATAGTTTACTGTAATTATTAATTATTAAGTCGTAATTATATACAAACTTCGCTTCATAGAAACGAATTCAAAACATTTTTTTTTTAATTAAGTACAATGTAAAATTTAACCTCATGATTATTCATGAATGTGCTCTAAGATTTCACTTGTTTCCCATTTAAATAATACAAATTGACTTTCCTGTGGTTTTACACTCGATTCATTGAGAAAATAGGTTGTCCAAACTAAAATACCATAAAAAATGTACTATGATAAATCTACGTATGAATTGGAACACTTTTTAAAAGTGATATAAAGTTTTTCATAATATGCAAACACTTTGTGGATTGACATGATGAATTAAAAAATACGCTTTGTATGAATCAACTTTTATTTTGTACATGTCAACTAGTTTCGATTCTGCTGAATTTTCATCGGGCCTGAAAAATATATTTGATTATATACAGTATATTTTTCAGTCCCGATGAAGATTCAGCAAAATCCAAACTAGTTGACATACTCTTATATACAAAATAAAAATGGATTCATGCAAAGTTTATTTCTTTTAATTGATATAAAGTTGTTAAAAGTACGACAAATTAAACAAAAAATACTAGCCCGAAATAGTTGAGGTTGCATTGGGTTTTCTTTTTTTATCTTACTTTGAAAAAATTGTAACGATTCATACGTGTAATGATTTATCCGGTCACTGAAAAACCTAATTCTTACTCTATCTCTGTCGTTGTGCCAAATTCTCTCGAGTATCTGCACTAAAATTGATGTTCCACTTTAAAATTAAAAGGAATCGAGCCCGAGACCTCCCAACTCTAACCGTTTCACTACTGAGACTCACTATTCAGCCCCGTGTGGTAGATAGATCAATTTAAATTGGATTTCCTAAAAAGCACGAAAGACTCGAAGAACCTTTTCCAAATTTTAAGGACGGAGATTGGAGACCCAATCACGTTGTGATATGCAAAAACCTCAGCTAAACCCTTAAAAAATCTCAGATACGGGTATTTTTCGATCCAAATTTTTCCTCGCTGATCCTGTACGACTAGCAGAGAATATAACGTCATCGGATCACATCAATCTACGTCCATAGCTGAGCCACTAACCGACTTGATTCCGCTTTCGTGATCTTATAACCACGTCTATACACGTGGCAGTGTATATAGCAGATCTTCTAGCCACGTAAACACTTTCCAGTGTGTAGAGTGTGTATATTGCATCGTATCAGGTTCCGCCGATCTAATTTTACAGGCAGTTCCGTTGAAAATGTTACATTGGAATATTCGCAGAAGGAAAATGTATTCGAGATATATGTTGAAGATAGTTTTGAACTTTTCCCAAAGGAATTTTGCTCGGTTGATAAAATAACTAGGAGAAAAATAATGGTAATACTTCACAAGTACCTCCTAGGGGTTGGTTTTTTATGGTAAGGTATTTGAAAATGTGGCTGTCTTATATATATATGTGACAAATAATATTTAAATAGTAACTGCAATTATTGCGAAATTGCGAAAGATTGCGAAAACAGTGTGCAATATAGTTGTGAATGACGAATACTTGGAGCAGGTCGATGAGTTTGTATATTTGGGAAGTATGTTTACGAGAGATGGAAAGACTGATAGGGATATTGAAAGAAGGGTGAATGCAGGAAACTCCATTAATGGAGGACTAGACGCGGTTGGCACTAACAAAAAGTTGTCCAAAGAAGCGAAGCTAGCAGTCCACAATGGAGTGCTGATACCAACCCTGATGTATGGCAGTGAGGCATGGAATTGGCAGAAGAAGGATGAAAGTAAACCGAATGCCGTAGAAATGAGATCTCTGAGACGAATGTGTGGTAAAACCATGTATGATCGTGTGAAAAATATTGAAATTCGTAAAGAATGCAAGGCTGATGTAAGCGTAATGAGTAAGATTAAGAAAGGGACGCTTAGATGGTTTGGGTGTGTGGAGCGAATGAACGAAGAAAGAAGTGTAAGAAGAACGTATGACGCGAATGTGAATGGAAGAAGAAGCCGGGGACGTCCGAGGAAGACATGGCACGATCAAGTGAATCAAATACTTGAGTCGGGCCATGTCAGAAGTCGGAATAACAGAAGAGAATGTATGAGACGTTGTATGAAAGTGAATGAAGCAAGAGGTGTATGCCAAGATCGAGTTGTTTGGCGGTCCGTCCTCTCTGCCTACCCCTGCGGGGAAACGGCGTGATGGTTAGTTAGTTAGTTAGTTAGTTAACTGCAATTATCATGCAATGTGCAGAGTTTTCTAATATTGTATCCTGTGAGTGCAAAATCATATAAATTAATCTGGAGTTACCTGCCAGGTACAGGTAATCATGTTTCTGTACATGTTTATACATAATAAGATAAACCCTAGCAAACAATATTTGTACGGCGCCCTTCAGGTGATTTTTTACATAAACAGCGCTATGGAAAACATTCAATTATTATTATTATTATAAATTAAAATGAAATGTTATTGCTTTTCAGAAATTAATATTTAAAGTGTTTTGAATTTTATTATTATATAGAGAAAAATCCGTCGAAGGGTGAGCTCTGGCGTAATGAAACTTATACAATGTTTTCTCTCTTATATTTTCAGATCAAAGCAATTATTTTCAGCTTCCAAATCTATTTCGATCATGAGCTACGGAATTTAAAAATTGATATATTTAACTCCATACTTCTTCAGCCAAAAATAACGCATTGGAAGTTGAAAAAAATGCAGTAATCACTAGTATTTATTAAAATTCTTACGACATTCGTGACATGTTTGCAATATTTTAAATTATCTCGCAAGTAAATTAATTTTGTAATAAGGGAAGCAAGAATAAAATTAAGTTATTTAACAAGTACCCACATTTTCGTTCTGTCTTTTAACAAAAAGACATTTCTCCGGTTGACAAATTCCCGAGAACACGAAACAGGCAATTTAAAATCGTCAGCCTCGGGGAAAATATCCAAGTTCAAATTACAAGTTGGAAAGGCAATAATTATATTGTTAAACAACATTGAATAACTATGGAGTTCCATCTCCATTCATCCGCGTCCTTTTACATTCGCTGGCATAGATAAATCCTCAGAAAATTGTCGATGGCTTTAAGAAAAGTGTTTAAAAATACATGTTTCTCTTTGGTATCGTTTTTTACAATCTAAACCAATTGGTAGACACTCATCATTCAGTTACGTAAATCCGCGTACAACAAGAAGCCAAGTCTCGGAAATAGAATTAAAGAAGAAATACAAAAATAATATCGTATTTCTTTTTTTATGAATCAATCAATCTCAAATGGAAAGCTATTTTTTCGAGGTTAAACTTTACAAGTGAGGAACCATTTTTTTTTGTTTTTCAACCTATAAATATATACAGAGTGGAGGGCCTGTAAACTTATTTTCTTTAGGCGAATAAAGTAAAAAGTATTAATTTATTATATTACATTCGCCCTATATGGAATTTTACATATTTAGTTAATTACAAAAGTCAAACAGGTGCAAAACACACCACAGTAGGTACATAGATAAAATAGGTAGCCTTTATGAAACGCAACAACTAACTATTTCATTTGTCTCACGAACAAATTCAGGAATAATATTGTGTAAGTACCATTCCAAAAAATTAGCTACAGAGGCGAATATTCAAAACATACCTCACATTCACTGATACCCTACACATTAGACACATATCTTTATAATTGCTGAGGATGTATGCATAGGCAGAGGACCTGGGTTCGTGTCCCAGATGCGACTGAAATCTTTTTATTTTCTGTCATTTTCTCCGTTTTCATATTTCATTTGGGTTATGTTAATATTATTTTCTACAATGATTACATAATTTCAAGTTTTCATTCATGCATCAGTTTAAAAAAAAAGGATTTTGTAGCGATCTAGCGGTGGAAATGAAGACTTTTGTGAAGAATTCGATGCATTTAACGACTGGCAATCACCCAGTCACAAGTTGTGCAAGAATTGTTACCGAGTGATTTCCAGAAACAAAGCAAAGTTTTACAAATACCGCTCTACACCCCCGCTTTAACCGAAGAATTTTATTCGGCAGGAATCCTGAATTCCGGTGAATCTATCGGAATGTGTATCGAGGAACTTCAGAGATCGGTTGTATCAGTGTACAGAGAACGGTGGGCACCACCTTACAGATGTTTATGTTTTAAAACTTGAAATAAGGAACTCCTGTCGAATTTTTATTTTTATTTATTTTATCAATAATGACGTTCAAACTTAAATACCAGTATATTTCTTTTTTTTCCGAAAGTTAGTTTTCGTGGTTAAAATAATGTTCAAAGTTTCAATTTTCCAAAGCCCGCCAAAACTCTATGGCCGGTCGGTTTTGACCAGTTTCGAGGTTAGAATTTCAAATGTCAAAACAAGGATAAGCTTTACCGTATATAATTGTATATTTTATTCGTGGTAAACCATAACTAAGATAAGAAATATCATTGTGTACCTTTTTTATAAACTTTATCTCAAAGGATAATAATAGTACTGAGCATTAATATTATCATAATATCCGCATTGATAATTGGTTTGATCATGAATAATATAATTTCTTTCATGGATTGTTTTTATTGAATAAAAATTATAAAGCTTAAAGTCATCCAAATTTAGTTAAAATTTTGCCAAAACTAAAAATATACATATTTAAAATGCAAAACAAAATCGAAAAATATATATTTTTAATACTAATCCAAAAACAGAATGCTCACGTGACGTCAGATGTTCCAAATGGTACCAATATAACACGGTGTTTTGATGAGCTGATTTTTTATTCACTTTTAAATAACGATTTATAAATTCTACTTATAATTATATATAATGAAAGTTATATATTCAAAATTGGCGTTTGCTGATCTATATAAATACATATTTTTAACGCCATTATATTTTTTTACTGGACTTCCCTATTATGTTCTTTCATTATCCAAATTTTATCTTTCAACAATACTTTTTTTATTTTATTCGTCAGTTCAAGTTTTCAGGCCCTACCCTGTATTTCGCATTTAGAAGAGTCTTTCTTCTTTTAAAAAGTGTCTCTATGTTGGTTATATTATTGGTACTATGTTTGGTTGCTTACGTCAATACAATATGTCTTGACATTTTAAACCTAGATTGAACTTCTTTCAACTGTCGCTAACTCGTTTCTGCAATCGTGTCTTTATATGTATTATATCGTCTGAAGCATTGCTTAAAAGCGTATAGATCATCGATCAACAGTACCTGAAATCAATTTTAATCTAGTCTAAACTCTACGTCCGCATATCTAGATTCAAATTTTTTCAAAAAAATGAATACGAGACACTTTGTCTTTTTTAGTATTCTGTATATTCTTGATGAGGAAAGCATCGTTTTCGAAACATGTTGATATGTATATATTAAAAAAGTGGTGATTACAAAGTAATCTTTAATTCATTTATTAATAATGACGCCACATAGTGATACCAATCTTTTAAATACATTATTAAAGATTATCGTTTGGCACAGGAAAGATTTTTTAAAAATTTCCCTGGTCAAAAACAAAATAGTTTCAGATGGACCCAGAGCCGCGATAAGAATGACTTCTGACTATTCCGTAGCGCAGCGCATGTACTTGGATATATGTTTGCCCATTACCTTGATCACTGTATAACACCTAAGTAAATACATGACATTTAGGTCTCAGTTCCGTTGGTGAAATATCTCCATTATGTCTATATCCTGTCTACATCATTAAATTTGTTAATAAATATTTCTCCATCACGGTAATAGCTTTGATTGCATTGATTAATAATGTCATAAATTTACCGAACATTTTAATAGATATTCCAGTGTACTGTACCGTGCTTTCTTGGATAATAGAACATTATTCTCTTGCGGTTGTTACATCGTTTGATTTATACTATTTACCGCTTTATCTCGGGAGGTACAAATTAATAATGTATTATTATTGTCAAATACAATAAAACTACATATTGTATAAGTGGTTTTCGTTGTTAGAGTTGCCTATTTACATTTGCATTATTTACATAATAGATCCATTAGACATCCATTACGCTATTACGCATTAATGGAAACCATAAATTTAATTCAAAGCTTTCAATAAATCATTAATTATACGAACTGGCAATTTTAATTAACGATTTCGTCTGTGTCGGTTTGCGATTCAAATATGTCTTTACCGACGACAATTAAACTGTCGGAGAGAAGGAAGCTGACTTTATTCATTAAATACATACTTGCAAAAGGAATCGATGTTCCTGTTTTTTTTTAATCCTCTGCTTTAAGCACTTTTCTCAAACAAACCAAATGTCCTCGTCCTATTTAGAATTGGATAAATTCACTAAAACTGAAAATAATGAATTGGAATATATTGGAAGAAAATGGCATTGGATTAAACTGGTTTTAACAAAATGGAAATGACTTGAACTGATCGAATCTAAATAGAACTTAATGGCAACATATGCAACTGAATTGAAATGAAAGAAACTGAGTGAATAGTATTTATTTTTTATTTGTTTATATCTATATATTATACAGTACCATTTTATGTGATAGGTTTTTTTAAAGTGTAATAAAGGCGTGGGTTTGAAGAGGTGATACTGTGAATGGAATGTTAAATGTGTCGTGACCACCTCACTAGGAAAACCTGTGCTGAGGTGTTCACGTGGATGTGTTAAATATGGTACAAGTATTGAAGTGTATTGATTGGTTTTGTTTTAGTGTTTTAGTTTTGCTATATAAATTAGGTAGAATTTGAAGAGAAATACCGTTTTATTTTTGTTTTGGTTACATTAGGCAAATCCTTTAAACAATAATAAACATGTAATTATAGATACTTTTGAATAAGTTTGATAATATTAAAGTATATTGCACGAAAAAGAGAGAAGGGTCTATCAAGTAAGCATAGTATTATATGTATTGGGTTATGTTTGGTTTGGTTTCATCATGTTTTGAATAACGTGAATACCTTGTTTTCTTTATCCAAATGTATTGAACAGATAAATGGAGAAAGGCACTGAATGAATCTTTATGGCACAGAATGGAGCTAAATGGAGCGAAGTGGAGCTAAAGGAAATTATTAATTTATTTTGTAGATAACCATTTAAAAAAAAAAAATAACAATAATAGTATCTAAAACTTATTTACTTACTTTTCCTGAAGCATTGAGATATTTAAATAGAGCGTACGTTCTTTGCAAAATCAGTGTAAAATTTAGTTCCTGCGCGTGAAGTAGGAAGGGGGGTTAGACGGCTGTCGATGTTACCCGAATCCTTCCGACCACAAACGAACTCAGCGAACGGAGGCGCTGCGATGCGAAAGGTTGGCCGATGGCCGCCGCGGTCGAAAGCATTTGAGTTACCGGCGCGCCTACTTCTCTAATTTGCTCTTTGAGTTTTTTTAACATTGTAAAATCCAATTTCCATTAATATTTTGAATATTATGGTAAAATCCATGAAAGATTACAGATTGCTTTTTCTATCTCCAGTCCAGTCATGTAGGCATTTTGCAGTTATATTTGGAGATCCATACACGGCGAGCGCTTGCAATCGACTAAATCCCGTGTTATTCCTATGATGCCAATTGACCATTCGTTTTTGCCCATATTTCAAACAATAGCGTTAGTTCCATTTATATACGTCAATAGAATTAAGTTAACCCGGCGTTAGTGATGTAGGTTGTGACAAACCCCAATGATATATTTTTGCAAATATCTCCGAGATAGTTTGGATGTTTTATGTTCGATTTTCTATACGTATCACCGATATATGAACGTTTTTTTGTAAACATTTTAAAATTACTAAATAATAAGTAAGTAATCCGTAAAGTTTTCAATTTTCATTTTAAATTGAATTAAGTTATGGGGTTTTTAAACCTGTAATGGTCTAACCATCATCATTTTCTTTTAATAGAACCCTGGAAAATATATTTTTTTTATATGCATAACTTTCATGCTAGAAAAGCTTAAGGGAGCGACATCTATCGACTTGTGGAGAGTTTGATTACAGTGAATTATAATCCAATAATTTTGATTCATAAAACTCGTTGCAACATAAAACCACGAGATGGCAGTTGGAAGAAGGCTTTCCCTCTTATAAATAAACATCACAGGATTGGGTGAAATCAACGAAAACGTTACCAATCAAACGGGCGTCTTACATAAACAACAATTAGTGGTGACAGGACAAAGGAAATATTAATTATTTATGTGAATCGAAAGGGTTCAGATCGACGGCCTATAATGTAAATATTCCAGCAGAGGGCGAATAGGACGAGAGAGGTCGTGAACTTTAAAGAAAACAATGGATAATGCAGAGATAGATAACCAATGAAAAGTGAAAGCAGAAAGTAAAAAATAATACGCAAAATGTTAATTACAAATAAAAAACTACAAAGTGATGATTTATCTTGCACGGGGAAAGGTGTGTTTGCATTATAATTTAGACAGAGAGACGTGTCATGTAAGGCTAAGCGGAAAAACAACGAATTAGAGAAAATAATTCAGAGAACAATAGCTTCAACAGATGAAAAAGGGAAGAAACAAGAATTATACAGTATGGAAACTTCGGCAAACTTAAGAGGCGATTTAGGCGGGACTAATGCGAAATAGGAGTACAATTTTCTAATTTCAGGAACGTAGATAATTACAAGGGAGTGAAACTAGACTGATTTTAGGTGATAAAAGGTATTAATTGAGTAGATTTGGGACATCAGATATTATGAAAATGTAGATGAGAAACGTATCAATCAATTATAAAATTTAAACTGAAGGAATGCAATAGGAATTTCGAGATATATGGACTACTACTCTTAATATAGTTCGATAGACTTAGGTAAAATTTTGAGGTTGTCAATGACTAATGTAAACAGGGCGACGAGAATTGTTTATCTAAGCGATCAGATGAACATGAAACTCGGGCAATAAAGAGATAAACAAACAATTAAAAATATACAGGGAGCATAGGGATGTTTAGTTAAAGAAAAGTAATAAAAATTAATGTGTTTTCGATGAACATTGATTTATATCGGTTTTTTGTAAAAGTAAGGGTTATTACCCATAATAAACAATAGGCTAATGTGATATTTAGTTAGAGTGAAATAGAAGAAGGGGGAGTGGCCAGGGAAGAAGTTGACGAACTCATATCCACCAGGGTTGGGGTGGGTAAATCGCAGGTAAAAACATCAATAAATTAATACATAAAATTATTAAAGGTAGTGAAAAATCAATTAAGGATGATATCAATCGACCCGGATGAAAGTATAAGCAGACGATAGGTACATGCAAAAGGTGTAATACAGCTAGACCAGGAAGAAGCAGTGCAACACATTGAAAAATCATTCTGGAAAGGTATATTTATTAACTCAGGCAGGTGAGGTGGGGAAGAACTTATAAAGTGTTTACACCAATATTAGGATCAATTGAGAATTGCACGAAAATATACGTTAATCGAATATTCACATGTTAGATCAGAGAAAAACCATGTTACCATCGGAAAATTCATAAATAAAAAGATATCGCATATCAAGATAACCAGGGACTAAGGGAATTTCTAAAATTGGATGTGAAGAAGGCGCTTCTTTAAATAAAATTCAATAATGAAATAGTGGCTATAAATACGAGATACCCGAGTTCATAGGCGACCAAAGAATAAGCGATAGATAATATTTTCAGAAAAAAAAACATGAATCGAAATTTCCAATTCTATAATAAGGAACAGCAGGGCGATCTAGAGGAATGAACTAAATTCGGTCCTGGCCGGAGTGAGGAAAAGTGATGGATTCAGAGGCGGGCCAGGTGTTATCTAAATATTTACATTGAAGAATTACATTCGAAATTAGTATTACTTACATATAGGTTTACGAGTTAATAGAGAACATAATTTAATGAAGGTATGGAATGCAGTTAGGGCCTTTTGATTTTAAGCTAGATATATAAGGAAATGTAACGGCAGAATATGAGAGTTAGTCGCGGAATACGTCGGGCGAGGAAATATTTAATTACGTGCTGACCGATTTTAAGTAATTGTTTTGTTTTTGGACTTAGGAAGTTTCATTTGATTTGTTTCTTACAATTAAATAAATTCTTTTAAATAGTTGTTGAATTAATTCAATTATAGTTTGATAAAAATCGAAGTTTTCTAAAATTCATTATACTTAAGTGAAGTGATATAAAAAAAGTGACCCAGTAAATAAAGTGTTTTGTGTTCAAATTAATAATAATTTATTTATTAAAAATTTCTTAAATAGTTGCCGATCTATCTAATTCAATAATAGTTTCATAAATAGTGAAATTTCCTAAAAATTAATAATACTTAAATTACGTTGAAGATTATAAAAGTTGCAATTAAAGTTGATAACAATATATTTGATTTAATTTTCTCAAAACTGTTAGAGCAATGTGATAATAATAATAATTTAATAAATATTGAAAATTTCTAAAATTAATAAAGTTATTTGTTTAAAGATTTTTAAAAAATTGCTTCTGTGAATTAATTAAAATTGTTTAAATGAAATGTGATTTAATTCATATTTTGTGTTGAACTAAATTCATTACGAGTTTAAGAAAAATTAAATATAATTGCGTTTAAAATAATTTAGTGAAAGTTTAAAAACAGCTGAGTCTTAGTTTCATATAATTCATTTTTAATACCTAGCGTGGGATTAATTTCGTCAAAGAAAAATAATAAAGCTCTAAAATATTACCAAGCGTTCGGTTTACGGATTTAATTAATAGTTTGTAAAGAGAATTACGTGAGGACAAAAACAACAAAAATTAAATATTATCTAATAATATTTGGATTTAGAGATCATTAAATTTGAAGAAATAGTACAAATCGGTAGATCACGAATTGAAATTAGGTAACGCTAGATTGTTGTTAAGTAAATATTTCTAAATTAGATTAAACATACCAGGCAGGGAAGTTCAATATTTTCTGAATCTTCATAATTGGCGTGTATAACCCGTCTGGAAAAATTATGAAATTTGTCGGGAGTTCAGGTGAGCCAACCATTAAATATTAAAGTTTTCAGGTTCTCCCGGGGAAGGCGAGGACGGAGACATGAATTATATTTCTAATGATGTATAAGCGCACATATTATATGTATGTATATATGTATATATATATATATGATTATATTTAATGTTTAATATATAGGTCAATACTATACGACCGTTATCTATTATGTGTAAATGTTTTGTACACTTGATCAAAGCCGTTCCAATCAAATATTTGTGTTCAAGTACATTTTATGATACCCAGCGGGTACATCTACCTTCATAAGATATTTTACGATAAGCCTTACCTTTCGCATTGAATTATAATTAAACGAGTACTAAAGATAATTCAATTGTCTCACTCAATACCAGTACTTGATTTTAAATATTCAGAAATATCTATTTTTACATAAATACATTTAGGTATTTATAATAATTTCCGTTAGATACTTACCTGTATAAACCTCTCTTTTCGCATTGAATTATAATTAAACGAGTACTAAAGATAATTCAATTGTCTCACTCATTACCTGTACTTGACTTTTAAATATTCAAAAATACCTAATTTTTACATAAATACATTTAAGGTATTTATAATAATTTCCGGTAGATACCTACCTGTATAATTGTCTTTATCGAGTTAATTCATAGTCAACAACTTCAGAACATCCTTTATAGGTATTTCACTGTGTAGTGAAATAACTTCGGCTAAAGACTTGGCCTTTACTAAGAGTATGTATGTGTGTGTATGGGTATATATGTATGTATAAAGCGTATAATGTATCTATCAAATCTATATGGCCGTTATTTATTTTATCCTTATTTATATACAATGTTTAATATGTATATATATAAAACCAATTATTATATTTATGTATATCTCCTATAAAAACAATTTATTTTATTAATATATATGTTTTCCTAACATATAAATTCGAAAACTAACGTTACTAATATTATCATGAAGTGAGTTTCGAGTTTCTGCGTTAGGACGTACGTCTTTTCGCCGCGCCGTTAATTTTTAAATTATTACGATAATTTGATTAAATTGTCTCCAAATGGAAACGATAAATAACGAGGCAAGTGCGCTTCGTTTGTTAACGACGGCTATTGAACGCCTTTCAATTAAAATCGATCATTTGACAAGTGATTTAAATGTAGTCAAAAATATTCTACAAACGTCAAACGTCGGTAGTTTGAATATTATCGATAGTGAAACTGCAAGTACATCAACAGGTGCGAGTGCTAGCGATGTACACATGAAACAAGTGCTGGTTTTTGATTCCGCCACAGGCGCCACTAGCGCGCCGTTCGCCTTCGCTGTATCTACTACTACGGCGGGCGACACTGGCGCCACCACTGCTCCGCCCGTTGCTACCTCCGCTCTAGTACCCCCGCTTGCCCCCCTGCCCGCTAAGCCGGCTCCCGTCGTACAAGCCTCCACAAGAATGGCTTCCGGCAGGAGAATAACCCGCTCGCAGGCTGCGAAAGGCTCCCAAGGAGGGAAAAAAGCCGGTGATAGTTTTTTGGCTGATAACTCTGACACATCTACCCTCGCTGCATCTACTTCTGCCGTGTCTATCGACATTGCATCTACTTCTGCTACGTCTTCCTCCGCCCTACCCAGCAGGGACCCACCGCCCTCGTCCGATGAAACTATAGTAGATGTACCACCTCTGGATCAAACTTCGGGGAGTCAACCTTGGACATTGATCAACAGGAAAAGGCGCCCTGTCGCCATACGAGGCAGCCAAAGGAATCGAGATGAAGTGAAATACTTTCACCTTTACCCTCTGCATCCTGATACTTCGCTAGATGATATGACGTCATACCTTAAAACAATACCAACTGTAAGCACCTCCTCATTCAAGGTATCTAAAATTAAAACGAAGGGAGAATATGCATCATTTAAAATCGGTGTGCCCGGGTCAGCAGTGGCAGACTTGCTGCAATCAAAACTCTGGCCAAAGCACACATTCTTGAAAGAATGGGTCAACAAGGTAATAGCTCCAAGGCTACCCAATATTAAACCAAGTTGACGCCGTAATACTCTACATTTCTTTTACCAAAATGTTAGAGGACTGAAAACTAAATGTTCTTTATTTTCCTCTAATGTTTTGGTAAATAATTTCGATGTAATAGGACTCACTGAGACTTGGCTGAACTCCAGTGTGTTCAACCCAGAGTTATTCGATGGCAGTTTCCATGTGTTCAGAAAAGACAGAGACAATGGTATTGGCCACAGACAAGGCGGCGGTTGCCTTTTGGCTGTTAAAAGCAAACTTAAGGCTGAACGCATACCTGCTCTGGAGGCTGGCATCGAAGACTTATGGGTAAAAATAACTTACAATGTTTTTGTTACTTTTACATGTGTAGTATATTTTCCACCAGCATCAAATTTAGAAATATTTCAACTTTTTTTTAACAAAATACATGAAAACGTCGATCTTATCGGAACAAGGAATGTTATTATTTTGGGAGATTTCAACATATATTCCGCGCGCAGTAGCAAAGATGTCGAAAATGACCTTAACTTCTTATGCGAAGTATTCGGGCTCTCCCAGAATAACGATATTCTTAATTCCGAGTCCAGGATATTAGACCTTGTTTTGTGTAACATGACATTAAATGTTATACACAGTGATTCTCCTCTCGTACATGAAGACAAATATCACCCCGCATTAGAGTTCCGGTATTCCTGCAAAAGTCCTCCGAAGGCTACCAAAGTTCCCCAACATGATGATGGCACTTTGCGTGGATGGATCTTTGGTAGGGGTGATTTTGACAAACTTTACCATATGATGAGTCAATTGGAATGGCAAGAGCTTTGTAACTTTGATACCGTTAATGAGGCGCTGCACCATTTTTATTCTTGTATATATAATATATTTGACGCTTGCTTTCCAAGGAAACCTCCCAACAGAGGTGGACGTAGATATCCGAAGTGGTTCTCTAGAGATACCATCGCGAGCATCGAGGTGAAGCATGCTCACCATAAAAAATGGAAAGCCACTGGTGACCGACGTGAGTATGAAATGTTCAGTAAACTCAGAACAGTTGTGAGACGAAATGTTCATATAGCATTTCGTACATATGTTAAATCTATAGAGAGTGATATCAAGCATGATTCTAAGTCATTTTGGGACTACGTCAAATCACTACGTAAGGACGGTGGTATAACGGACACCATGATGCATGGTGATCGAGAAGTTAGAGGAGCGGATGTAGCCAATGCGTTTGCGACACATTTCCAATCCGTGTATAGTAATGAGCCTCCATTACTAAATCCCAATACTGCTGCCAAGATGAATGTGAAGGGAGCCCAGAACATTGATATACGTCATATAGACGAATCAGATGTAAAATCTTCCATTACAAAAATGAAACATACACATTCTCTTGGTCCTGATTTTTTACCAGTCTTTTTTCTGAAAGGATGTGTTGATTTTTTAAAGCTGTCCCTAAGCTTCATATTCAACCTCTCTTTAGAAACTGGTATATTTCCTGATTCCTGGAAAGTCTCAAAATTTGTCCTATCTTCAAAAGCGGGTCAAAGACATTTGTGGAAAATTTCAGACCGGTGGCTATTCTCTCTGCCCCGGCAAAGCTGTTCGAGTCAATACTCCACAAAAACATGCTGTCGCAAGTAGAGCCATTTATAATATCGGAACAGCATGGGTTTAGAAAGGGCCGATCAGCAGACACGAACCTATTGGTACTCACAGATTATGTATCAAAATCCTTAGATAAAGGCTACCAAGTTGATTGCTCATACAATGATTTTTCGAAGGCTTTTGATACTGTAAATCATGACATCTTATTAAATAAACTGTCAATGATAGGTTTTTCTTTACGGTTTCTAATATTCTTTGCCAGCTATTTTACTGGAAGAAAACAATTTGTACCGCATGGAATATTTTTGTCTAAATTATTTCCTGTGCTCTCTGGAGTTCCTCAGGGCTCTAATTTAGGCCCCCTCCTCTTTTCTATTTTTATTAACGATATCGCAGAGAGCATTCTGCATTCCAGGTTTCTTCTTTTCGCTGATGACCTAAAACTGTTCTTAGAAATATTAACTTTAGAAGACTGCAATCGACTCCAATCGGATATTGATAGAATCATTGATTGGAGTAAGAGAAATCAGATTGAGTTCAATATTTCTAAATGTTTCATTCTTTCTTTCACAAGGGCGTGTCATACTTGGTTTTACCGGTATAATATGAACGCCCGAAGTTTAAAACGTGTCTCCACTATGAAAGATCTTGGTATCGTGTTTGATAGTAGGCTGACATTTCATGCTCATATTGAAGTCGCCTGTAGTACTTCATTAAAAATGCTGGGTTTCGTCCTACGTACTTCAAGGAATTTTAAAGACACTCGGGTTCTCATAATTTTATATAACTCGCTAGTAAGGAGTAGGCTTGAGAGTGGGTCGGTGGTTTGGAGCCCACATCAGGTGAAGTATTCCCTCATGTTGGAAAGAGTTCAGAAGAAATTTTTAAGATTTCTTTATTTGAGGGAATATGGCTACTACCCGTGGCTCTATCCTACCGACTTTCTCCTAGGTATGCTCGGAATGAACCATCTGCGGGTCAGAAGGGATGTACACATTGTGACACATTTCTTCAGACTGATTCGCGGATGGTTCGAAAATTCGGCTGTCATGGAGAACATTCATTTCTATGTTCCCGATGGTTATCTCCGTCACCGACAGCATAGACTGTTTTATCTCCCGGCCTGCAGGACCAACTTGCCAATGGTCATGCCGGTGGGGAGGGCAATCTTGCTGTTAAATAGAATCACTTCGGATATCGACATATTTAGCATCAATGAAGTTGAATTTAAACGTAAAGCTTTGTTGCTACTTGCATAATGCCAGTATGCCTTGTATACAATTTACTGAGATTATGTATGTCTAACTTATTTTTTGTTTTAATTTTTATTATTTTTTATAAGTAATTATTTTGGATGTTGTACATCCTATATCATCTTTAAAAATGCCTTAAAATGTAAATTTTGTAAAATTTTTAAAAAGAATAAACAGTTGAATTGAATTAAACAGTTGAATTGAATCAACATTCCAAACGATTTTTATTAATTCAAAGATCGTTATCATTCTAAAACAAACCAAGTATCTAATTGTTATGCTTCCTGCCGGGGGTCTCTGACACTTAATAACTGTCGCATATCTCAATGACACACATCCTCGACTGTTATTAAAACTAGGTCAACATTCCAAACCACACCCTCCTTTTATCGAAGTATGTAGATACGTATAAGTATGTATATATATATTCGAATTTCAGTACATCTTACGAAGAATAAGTACCTTAACAAACGTCGACATTTAATTGAAAAATCATCTTTTGCGATGAACTCTCATCTTTTAGAAATCACGTATTTGTAGTTTGCGCACATACATATTTTTATAGCGCCATTTTCATGGAAACGTTCAATTCAAAGGCGCTCCACACCCGTTCGAACATATTGATGAATTCAACAGAACAAACAAAAACCCACATTACTAGAAATGTCAAAATAAGCATAATCATTCGTCGACAATACGTTCCCAAGTTATGTTATAAAATTAATTTTATCTTCGACTTAGGTTTTCAAGGTTCAGGCCTTGCAAATTTTGGGCTTTTTGGAGTCCTACCTTTTCTCCAAACAAACAAAAATCAATCTACAGTTAAATTCAAACTACATGAGATAGCAGGGTCTCATTAAATCAACCTGTCAACCAAACCAAAAGTAATCTATTATATATATTGTATTATCACTTTTATGTATTTTGATATGTAGTATATCTGAATATCTGGCACAGATTCACGACCTGTGTTGGAGATGTCAGATCCACAATTTTCTGGGAAAACTGGAGTATTGTGGATTATAAAAACTCGTATTGTTTACATATATTTATAATTTGTACCTATCGATTGGGCAGAAATAATTGCTGATTTAAGCGTGGTTATCTCTGAACTCTTGATGCGGGGGACGGCCTTTCAACCCGGACTTTGCAAAAATTCGCAAGTATATAATGTTGTTTGACGAGGGGACGGAACCGGTTTGATCTCCTTTAAATGTAACTGTCTGGAGGACGGGAATTCGGAGGGTCTCGGACCCATGGATAAGGAAGGTGCTCTTTCCGTCGCGGTACAGGGGATGACCAATAGCGCAACGAACTAAAAGAAGAAGTTACGTATACCGTTTGGTCAGGCTGTGCGTCTGTGAGGAAGGGGTTACCAACCGGAAACGTGGTCATCTGAGTACTTTAGGGGTTGGTCTGGAGCCGAATTGCAGCAAAACAAACCGTATTCGATCTCTCGTCATAACAAAAGCTGTGAAAACTAAAACCTAATCATGTAATTTCCCCAAATTTAGGAGAAAATGGAGATGGCGCCGAAACAAGTAAAACTGTACCTTTTAACCATGAAATTTATTGAAACTAACCCATGTACCATGTAATACTGTGATCATTACATTTATGTATACCAAATTTAAAATTGAAACTACGTCGTATTATATAGATCAGGAATAGTGCAATTAGTATAGCCCAGAAGCTAAGTTTTCCCATTAAAACTCACGATAGAAGAAAAATAGAAAATTTAGGGGTAAAGTTAGGAAAATGCTAGTCTTCCTATAGGAAATTAACGTAGATTGCATAGTAGGATAATAATAGAGAGTTCAGAACATTAAAGTCTAAGATAGGAGTAATGTTAGGAATATGAATTCTGTCAATGGTATGCGAGAGTCTGCCTACGCTACAAAGAATAGGGGTTACCACAAATAAGGCCTTGTTTTTCCAATAGTCTGAAACAAAAAACAACACAACGTAGACTCGCGAAAAGCTTGGCAAAAAGACCACATTCTAGTGCGTAATTTTCCGCAAAAATCATGAAAATCGGAAACACTCGAATGTTAGCATAGGGCTAGACGTTACGAGGAGAAAAACCTCAAACTGAAAGGAAAACTACAAAGAGTCTTCCGATCACATTAGTTAGGAAAATTTAAGGCAGCAGTAGAGGAGTCATCTTAAATCGGTGGCGCGAACGGAAGTCTATTGCTAAATTAAATCATAAACGAAGGAAGGGCGGGCCATCACATCTATAAAGGTCAGTGGGGGGGGGGCCATCTCAAACCCCACCTCACCAACGGCAAAAAATTTGTTCATCTCACTAATACCAGGTTAAGTAGAGCCAAATGAAGCTAAATGAAACTGTAAACCGCTAATGGGTGTAAATTAAGCTGCATTATGCTGAATGAAGAATTTCTAAAAGAAGCTAAGAGGAGCCGAATGATGACTGAAGTTTTATTTATTTTTTTCATTGTAAAATATTATTTAGATACGATGGTAACTTGTACCCGATAAACCACTGCAAGTAGCTTGTCAGCAGGAGTTTAGTTCAACAATATTATATAATACAACAATAAATAACAATCATCCAACAAATGTAGCTCAATAATAGAACAATATAGGTTTTGTGGTCAATGTACAAAAGTTGGATTTTTTTTTTAATATAAAAACAACAGTTTTGTTATAGAGATACTAGACTCCAATTATAAAATATCGATTTTAATAATTTTACAAAAAAAAAACAAAATATCTGCAAGTATTAAACAAATTGAGAAATAAATAACAATAGTACAGTTTTGATACAATTGGGATAGACTTAATATAATAGTACCACTTAAATGATTTTAAAGATGCCTGCAGATATCAAAGAGATATACAATCAAGGAAACCATCATATTTGTTCAATAGACAATGAAATAAAGAGCAAAATAGCGTAAATACACAAATAAAATTAAACTAAATATAACTCTTTGAAGTTAAATTGAGCTTGTGTGAAGGCTGAATAGGGTAATTTTACTGTTCCTTTTTAATGGTGAAAAAATAAGAAAAAAGTTTTTAACGATGGCATTTTTATTTTATTTTTGTATTTACGAATAATCATTTAAAATGTGTCATTTTTAATTTGCCGCCAAAACGAGTTTTTGTTCGTGAATATGGCGTTTCAGAATGTGAAGTTTTAGAGCGTTTTTAAAATCAATAAGTCGAAATGAAAATAATTAGTGCGAGATTATCACACATTTTTAACGGTATCCATAGTTTGTGAAAATCCTCTATTAGGCAAATTTAGCTGCATGAGGTTGAATGAAAACAGATGGACCTGTATGCCGCCGAATGAAGCTACATAGAACTAATTGAATAAAGCTATACAGAACTTATAGAACTACACGAATGTAAAGGAATTAAACGAAGTAATCGATTAGGGCACTGTAATTTGGGTCCAATTAAGTCAATAAATTAAATTGAACATTAATTATACCCAAATCCAACTTCCAATAAATGTTCAATTCCAGGTCACGCTTATACAAGGGGCTTAAATATAAAAGTCTTTATGCCTTCTTTTATGGAGAAATTCCAACCTGGCATTCATTAAAAAGTCAATTTTAATTTACCCTACATTATAATAAGCTTCTAGAAAAATTCATGGCGAGTTCACTGCGGAGTACGATTCTGAATTTTATGAAATTAAATGAGGTCCCGGAGGATTAATGGAAAAATATTTTAAAATCAATTAACTTTCATTTTCAACGCTAAAAAAAAAAACAAACCCTACCTTTGGATGATAAATACACATATTTCAAAGTGTTTCAAAGTAGTTCACTTTAAAAAAGGTGTTACTTTAAAACGTTCCTGTTCACCTTACCCTTTCCCTTCTCTCATCCCCCTTTCTCAATCCTTTCGCATCAGCAATGCCCTGTGTCATTCTTGGGAATGCTGTGTGAAGGGTCTTTTGATAAAGGGAAGGAGTATACCTGGATCTTGGGAGAGACCCCTGTTAAATGGAAGAAACATCGAAGAGACCGTCATTCCATAATCGGGCTCTTGAACATAAAACGAGTAGGAAAAGTGACCCGTTCTGAAGTGAAAAGTGTTTGATTAATTTAATCGTACCATGTCTTCTCCGCCACCGTTTCATGCATACTATTATTTTATTATATTGATTCGTCTTCTGGGGAATTCCCGACATTTTCTTCAATTCATTTGGTTATCATATTATGTTCACCTATTTTTTCACTCATTTCTCCGTCAATCCGCTCTTCTTCATCAAGTCACCCTTTTCTTGATTTTGTTTATAAGTTGACCATGAATTCATTTCGAATACTCTCATAAAAATATGTCCGTGGATGGTTTTACTTCACATCGCCTCAGAAAACTTATTTCCTATACAATAATTCTACTTGTTTGTATCCCCTGCTACTCGAATTCCTATCCGCAATACATCGGGCTTGGCATCAGAACTCCGACATTGACAACTGGTTATTTTGCTGCTTTTATATGCACTACTTCTGCAATCAGTCCTCCGTTAATTGCATTTCCTGCATTCACCCTTTCGCCAATATCCTCATCAGCCTTCACGTATTTCACAAACTTCCCAAACTCATCCACTCGTTCTGAAAACTCACCACTCACAACTCTATAGCACCAACAAATTATGGACATCATACTCATCCATGTACGCTAGTTGAAAACTGGCAGATAATTAAATTGAAAAACACAAGTTTCATGCATGTATTAAGGTCACTCAGTTTGAGCGAACCAGTCGAAAACTACCGCAAATTGTTCTTACAAAATGAAATTTATTTGCATACCCATCAATATGATCTGTTTCCTGTCAAAACTTCCATACCACTAAACTCCATTTGCTATTGTTTCGGTGTGAACAATGTACATCAACAGGGGGGAACCAAGCTTTGTTCATCGAACATAGAATTACGAGAGCAGAGTGTAATAAAATTATGTTTGATATTGAATAGTGAAACAATATGATAAAAATCAAATCATTTATTTGAAAAACATGTAATAGGAAAACAGGGGGATTTTTACACGGAACCTTCTGTTATCTGGGCGAATGCTCAGCTCAGCAACAACTTAGCTATCAGATCAACAAAATTTCTTCGGTAGAATATTATATGACGCATAAGTGGTTGGAAGAAGTTAGGATCGTTCACATTGCACATTTCTTGTACAATTTTATTTATTTGCTGCCGGTTTCGACACACCCGTCTCAGTCTCTGGCGTTCTTAAAACTGTCTTAAATTATGCAAGTACGGAAATAATTTGATATTATTAGGTGAGGGTAGTTGGAGTGGGAGTGGTCATTTGTGGAGTGGAAGGGGCGGTGGGAGGTATCAAAATAATTAGGAAACATGGTTAACAAAGGTGATTTACAAGGTACTCTTATTTTGCTTACTAAATTATATCATAAATTATTTTAGTAAACAAAATAATAGCACCCTGTAAGTACCCACCCTTAACCAAAAATACAAATTATTCCTGTACTTGTACAATTTAAGTTAGTTTCAAGAACGCTAGTGAACACGAGTGTGTCGAAACCCGTAGCAAATAAATAAAATAAAGTAACAAATGTACATAGTGGATTCAAAACAATGTGTCCAGAAATCATAGGTAATGCCCAAGAAATACTAAAACGGCTAGGAACGCCCCAGAAAAAAATACTCGAGCAAGTGATTTTTTTTTCTTATTCAAATTATCAACAAAAATCATAAAAATTATTTTAACAATTTTTTTGCTTTGATTTTTTTATGTTTTTTGTGTGTTGAAGAGAGAAGTGAGCATTATAACGAGTATTATATTTTGAACCTAAATTTAAATTTCAGACGTACCTCTTTCTAATTTCCTTTACCTTTTTCCTTTATTCTCATAAAATGGTTTACTAAATGTTTGCAACTGTAGCGTATAGTTGCGAAAGAAAAGAATAATTGATAAATAACATTCCACAGAACAAAAATCTCTAGATTGGTACTCATACTCCACAGTATAAAGGTAAGGCAGGCACCTACCTGACACCCGCGAAAATGTTAAGTTTAAAAGCGCGCGTGAATTTCACACTCGGAGCGGTAACACAATAAAGTCCTGTCCGTCGCCGTGTCACTTTGCATGCGGCGGGTAGGTAGTTAGGTACCCTCCATTGCGGGCAAAACCTAGGCAAGTAGGTACTGCAGAATTCGGGGTACGTACTGCAGACTTTCGGGTGGGTACTGCAGAATGCGCGGTACGTATCTCCAGGTGTTGCCAGCCGGAAAATAATTCCGCCGGGTGTTTTGTCCGAGCAAGTACCCGCCGATACATAGATACCATAGAGTTGGAGAAAAGGGGATTCGAGATTTTCTGTTGTTTAGTTTTTTTTTTTAAATGGGGGATTTTGTTACTTCTTTCCTCTAATTTAAGTGTCCGTTTTCAGATAATGTGTTTTGTTTTCTAGTTAACAACGTATATTTGTAAAATTTTATAGAAAATTATTTCATTTATCCCACTTTAAAGAACTGTAAACATAAGTGTTCAGTGAAGGTACTTAGCGATTTGAGACTCGTGAACAGGGTTACAAATCTATTTGTTAAGTTTATTTAGAAACGCGTGCGTAGGGTGAATTTTCGCAAATTTGCGATATTGAAAAATAAAGTTATAATTGATTTGCATTGTTTGAAAAGTTTTGTCTAATTATTAACTGTTATTATTATTTATGTTTGTATGTTTGTATCGGATTGACCAACTACTAATCCTTAGTAAATCTGAAGTACGTCCAACAGTTGAAATTGTAAGTCATCTCTGGGCTGGAGCTCCCAAATACTTGATAAACCTGCTTGATTCTGTGTAAAGGAGAGCAATTAGTCTGATTGACAATCCGTTGTTAACAGACCGATTGCTATCTCTAATGTACAGACGCAATGTTGGTATGCAGAGTCTCTTCTACAGATATTACAAAGGAGCCTGTTCTAAGGAGCTAGCAGTGTTAATTCCCTCCCCACCGGTACGCGTGCGTGAAACTCGACGGACACGTGCATAACACTCGTTTACAGATGATGCTGGCAACATGAGAACGGGTCGTTTCGCCTTCTCGTTTTTGTGTAGGTCGGCTTAGTACGTGGAACGAGCTACCAACATCTGTCTTTCCTACTACATTTAATTCGGTCCTCTTCAAGACCCGCATTAACAAATCCCTTCCTACAGCCCCCTCCTTGACCCGCCTCACGGATAGTTCTCCTGAATTGGTTCCGTGCAGACACCGGCGCTCTTATGAGGTATCACATAACAAATAATAATTTTAAAAAATACATATGTGTATATATTTTTTATATATATATATATTTAAAAAAATATATCTATTTCGGTTTATACATAGAAGCAGAGGTTGTCCACAGATGATTAGTCTCTCAGAAGCCGGGTGTACTGTATAGGGCCCGCAGATACTATAATAGTACACAACTGCTGACAAATTCCAAGTGCGCCCCACTGTTGAATTTTGTAGCCATCTCTGGGTCTGGAGCCACAAAATACTTCAAAAAACCATTGACTTCGTGCAGGAACAGGCGGTCCGTTTGATAGATTCCCTATCTTAACAAACAGATTGCAATCTTTAGAGCACAAGCGTTAGGTGGGAATGCTATCCTTGTTCTAGCGATATTTCAATGGAAAATTCTCTGAGGAACTAGCGTCATCGATCCCTTCAACACGCCAAACGCGCGCCCAACATTTGTACACGGTGGACATTTATCACATGAGGAGGGGTCGTTTCTACGACTCGTTCTTGAGTTCAACAGCCCGGCTGTGGTACCGCCTGCCGTCCTCTGTGTTTTCTACCTCCTACAACATGGGTCTCTTCAAGACCCATAATCACTCCTTCCTCTCCTCAAAAAGACCCTCCACACAGCATCCTTAATGGTGACATAGGCCCTGAAAGAAATCATTTTCCTCAGGGCCTCCTGTGTGGAATTAATTAAAAGAAGAGATAACTTTAATTTAATTGATAAACTAAAGTTTTTAAGACAAGATTTTTGTGCATAGCGCAAAGGGTAACAATTATTTTTATAAACAATCATTATTAGCCTGAAACACTCATCCAAATTGAAAAAACCTTCCGAGCAAAGATAAATGTCGCCGGCAGGACTCGAACCCACACCCTTCTAATATCCTATTATATATCCTATTGTATTCATTTATTCCTGAAGATGATAGCATTGCTATCGAAACATGTAGAGAAATATTTATATATTTTAATTAAAGTGGTAAATACAAAGTATATTTTTAATTTATATAATTAATAATGCCACAAAGTTACCAAATATTTGAAGAAATTATAATAATTATTGTTTATAAAAATAAGATAACTTTAACTTCACTTCCCCACGGTGGCGGGCAATCCATTTATCCTATGTCTGACAACTCATTGCACCTCTGCCATGAATCATGGTTGGTGATAGAACTTATTTATGGACCACTATCCTCACTTCCTTTGAGAACTTTCCATTACTGACTTCTCCATTAATTGAATTGCCTGCATTCACCCTTCTGGCAAAGTCCTTCTCGGCGTCCCGTTTCTCGGTAGCATACTTCCTAATTGCACAAATTCATCCACTTGCTTTGAGGATTCCTATTTTAATAGTATGTACGAGTACACTATGTTTTCGTACCTTCCCTTTCAAATAGCACGTCCTCACTC
Source organism: Halesus radiatus (assembly GCA_022606495.2). Taxonomy (NCBI): domain Eukaryota; kingdom Metazoa; phylum Arthropoda; class Insecta; order Trichoptera; family Limnephilidae; genus Halesus; species Halesus radiatus. The sequence goes on from JAHDVE020010722.1 coordinate 74,292, forward strand.
GACATACAAACTTCGTTCATCCTAAACACGTGGGTCTACAATAGAATATTTCTTATAAATATAACAGCAACAAATATTTACCTACTTTTTAAGTAGTATAATTACGTAGTATAGTATAGTTTTACGTATGTATTTCACAAGAAGTCCCAACTGCCTGAAGCTAGTAAGACTATAATTCAATGGGAGTTTGTAACAGTGCGTTTTACTGGTTTTTTTATCATTACAGAAGAATGATTCAGTAAAACAAGGTTTTATTATGTAGCACATGATTGGTAACGAAAGTTAAATTCAATATTTAATACTCTTATTAAATTAGAATATCTACAGGGTGTACCAATCTCCAAGTTAGATTGGTAAATAGTCAATTATCAAAATGAGAGTTGAAGGTAGTTATAAAATAATTAATGTAACTGTAAAATGAACGAACGTCTCTAAATTATTTTTTATATAACTCGTTCATGTAAAATAATGAATTTATTATAAGCAACCGAACTATAACCGGAATACTACTCGTACATACTGATCTGAGGAACTTCCTTAAATGTCCATGGTAGATTCGAAATGGTGGTGCTGTGGAACAGCCTGTACTGCGGTGCTGTCAAACAAAGACTGAAGATAGCCTCCTATAGATCTATGCAGTTAGCCGATCGTCTCGCTCTTGTTTAATAATAATGTTGATGATTTCTCTTATTAAAATCCAAAATGAACGGGTGAGTAGAACAAACCGTTATTGAAAAAGGGGTGAAAAAAAATTCCCTCTGTAAATCCTATGTTGGCCTTTTCCATAGCTTTTATACATTTTTCCCTAAATCAAACGGAATGTCATCGTAACACCGCGCCAGAGAACAGCCACCTAGCAAATACTTGTTTCAAATACAATAATCACTAACACAAGAAACTGTTTTTTTTTTTAAAAGAAAAGGGAGATTTTATGTAATTAAGTTATTTTAATAACAACTTAAAAAACGATAATCGCAGAAAATTATCTATTGATTCTTGCAAAATCCTATTCCGTACAAATTTAGTATTAACCAATCCAATAGTCGCTGCGCACCCGGGCAGCTAACAGATTCGTAAGATTTGCACGCTTCCACTGAAACGCTTCGAGTAAGTTTTTATATGAACTATTTCAAATAACGCAAAAATTCGTAGGTGCTGAATTTATATCGCATGTAAGGGATTCATTTCGGATTCGCTCTCGGGCAGTATTAATACTGACGGATGGATTTTTTAGCACGTAATTAGAATAGTGCGCTGTTTAAAGTGACAATTCTGAAAGTTCCGGTTTGAAATCCGTCGGACGAAATATACAAAAACTTTACTCAAGAAATGCCTTATTTAAACTTTTTTTTAAATATATCTGAATATTTCATTGCCGAACATAAATACACAACCAGGGCAGTAAGTCAAAATATACGCTTTTTCCCAAATTTAATACATCTTTTGGACAGAGGAATATTAAATTTCATGCTGCGAATCTATATAATGCCTTACCAAATCATTAAAAAAAAAAACAGAAATGAATATCTTTAAAAATAAAGTCAAAACATGGCTGAGAAAATTGAGTGATTATAAACTTGCAGTCTATATAAAGACAATTTAAGACAAATGGATATTTAGTAACAAAAAGTGCAGGACGCCTCAGAACAGTTCTCCCTAGTGAGGAGGACTGTGAATACTGTGAATTTATACTTGTCTTATAATAATATGCATTATACTTACATACTCTATATCTAATATGGTTTAAACTTATAATTTATTACTAAAGTCACATACCTTTACATAGAAACTAATAAAATAAAAGTTATGGCGTTTCCAAAGCCCAAACGAAAACAGCCATTATTTATTTCGTAAATATTGGAACCGCTCCTCGCGTTTGTCAGGTGTGCTTGTGAACACCGGCCACTCGTTGACAGCAATTTACCCGCAAAATTGATGCATCTCGCGGCAAACATACACAGCTCTTTCATGCCCCGTAAATCGGCAGTGTACTCAATAAACAAATTAAGGTTTTGCCGCAGCCCGGCGGCGCTCTGAAATGTGGACAGTTTATTACGGGACCACAGCGATGTAACAACCGTGTGGTATTAATATTTACGATTGATGAAAGCCCTGGTGTTAAAATTTCTTGCGAAGTATTTTCATAAACGAAAGTACATGCTTTGGCCAACTTGTGGGAGACCATTCCACTTTAAACGACCCGTCATTGTATTACACTCTCAACAAACCGTTTTTCTCAATATTAATATTTTTTTTATTAAAAAGTATACAATACATTATGCGTTGTATTCCCAAGATTTAAGAAACTCGTTGTGGGGTCACATGCAGAACCTGCAGTATAGTTTTTAGAAACAAACATACTTAATATTTAAGATACATAATTAGCATTCACACTACATTTACAACACATAATTTGCATTTGTAATAAAGACATATAACTGGTGCATTATAATATAAGTGTACAGAGACACTTATTATAAAGAAACATATCTCTGGTACATTATATATAGTTATATTACAGATACACATCACAGGATTAATCCTTAAGGTATTCTTTCAAATAATAGAGTTTAAGCATCTTACTTTGAGGCCTTTCACATTGGCTTGCATTTTTAATATCGTTTGGTAATTCATTGTACTCGTATTGTGTGTAAGCTATATATTCTAAAGATTTTAGTCCATATTTTGTTGAGTGTATTTTTGGTAAATGTAGTTTGTTGTGGTTTCTTGTGTTGTGTTGGTGTACGTCGTGATTGTAATTGAGTGTGGTGTTAGTATGTGCCGAGTGTTAAATTACATGCAAGATAGTATTTGTAATTTCACAGGTGGGAATGGTGTTAAACGGAAGTATTTGGGAGTTTATGTAGATGTCTTTGACGTCTGTGTCCCATGACAAACTAAAAATATATATATACCTTTTTTAAATTTTAAAATTCATTGTCATTTCATTCCCTTCTATTCAGATTGTTATTGATTATATGCAGACGGTCAAAATAGAAACTATCTATTTTTCTGGCATCCATCGATTGTTTCACAACCACAATATCTTCGTTTTTTAATAAAAAAAAGTATACAATACATTTCCATGGATTGTATTTCCAAGAGTTAAGAAACTCATTGTGAGACATCTTCAATGATAATACGCCTGATTGCATAGATAAATTTTGTATACAGATATGTACTAAACCGTCGAATCTACATTATTCTTATTTCTACTTTAGCAACAATTTTGTGATAGAATTCCATTTTAATATGAATTTTTCAACATAAAAATCTTCAGGACTTATCTCTAATTATTTATTTTAGATCGGACCGGTTTCAGATTGCAACAGCTATTTCCGAACTGGTAATTTACCATAGGGAATTGCAATAAACCGTGTGAACTATGTAATTGCAAAAAGAGTATGGAAAGACGTCCGTCCTGCTTGACAATAACGAGCCTAAACCCTTCAATGGCACATAGGCTTATCAATATCCCTCCAGACAAAAAAGAGTATGAAAAAGAAAACGAAACAGTAAAAACAATCGCCGTTAATAAAGGCTATGAGGCAAATAACATTGAAAGAATTATAAAAAGCAAGAAATATAAAAATAAAATCAATTTAATATATCCGGTACATAATAATAAACCAGAAAAATTTGAATGCCTGAAATTTCTCGGTTCAATTTCTGTAAAAAAATGCAAAAGAAATAAAAAAATTTAGTTTAAATATAACTTTTAGAACCAATAATAATATAGGAACAACCATAAAAAACTCAAAAAGTAAAAATCCTTAATTTAATAATAGTGGCATATACAAATTTAAATATGACCACGCCGACTGCAACGCTACCTATATCGGGAAGACGGGAAGGGCTTTCTCAACTAGATTCAAAGTGCTTTTATTAAAAATAAAAGCACTTCTTCAAAATTCGCAGAACATCTCTTAGTAAATAATCACGTCCCGCTTGACAACAACAAACCTAAACCCTTACATATGGAAAGAAAGGGTCTTTAGGGAGATTAAATTCACTGGAACAATTATAAATTATTAAACCTACGAATGATCGTACCACTTCTCAGTATGTTCGCACTTCCAAAACAATATAACATATTTAAGTAAATGAATTAAGAAAACATTATCATTCAAATACCGCGAAAACACATTATAAATGTAAAAATCTCACAGAATAGAGGATTTTAATTTTCTTCTAACTACGAATAGATCGAATATCACAGAAGACCTGAAGGACATTGAGAATATGGAGAGACAAAGAAGGGCGATATCCGTTAGAGCAGGTATCCTGTCGAGACGTTTTTACGTTTGCAGCGCAAACGTCAAAAGAATACTGTTCAACACATTTGGCACATCTCTGTATACTTCAGAATTGTGGGTGCATTACACTGCATCCCAATGGCAAATGATAAAAGTCACCTACAATAATGCATATCGCCAACTATTTCGTCTACCAAGATACTTCAGCGCTACAGAAATGTTCCTGGAAGGACGATTGCACTCTTTCAAGGCACTTCTGCACCACCGCATGGGAAGCCTATGGTGCAAAGTAATCCAATCCAAGAATACCATCATTACTGCCACGGCTACATGAATGGATTCTCACTTGATGGCTCTTGGGAGACAGGAGACCATCAAATATCTACCATTAACTTGTTATTTTTTATTTCTCTCTTAGTGAATGAACTTATTTTGCATATTTTAATTAGCAATATTTTTTCTGTTTTTCTTATCTTTTTTTCTTCCTCTTATTTTACGTGCCCATTGTTATTTTTTGTTTGTATTATTATCACTTTCAGAACGTATTGCATTGCACTACCCCTGCATACCTTCTGGAATAAAAAAACTATTATTATTATTGTATGGAACGTGTGGGACTGCACTAACCTTCCCACATAACTTAATTAAAACTTCTTATTATTAATATTAACTCCCTCTTCTTCATTTATTACTCAAACAAAATCACAGAACCTGCAATTCATTTAAAAAAATTATCAAATAAAATAACATGTATGGCTTTTGTAGGATTTAAACAAAATTTACACGTTACTTCTCTAAATTCTTTTTAAATGCGCCTAGCGTTTCCACATGTTCAGACGCTAACACCGTAAAGTCTGCGCACCGAAAATTTCACTCCTCTTTGAATGCCGCCTTTGCTTTACATCAAAGGTTAGTCATTTTTGCCTAGTTCCGTCATAAAGGGGTAAAAACATATCCAACCTAACCTGTTACGGTGAGTGGGCGAGGGATGCCGTGGAAAAAGTCGGAATAAAATTACAAGGGTACTCATAAAAGCCCAACAAAGGAATCTTCAAAACGAAATTATATCGCATCCCCTTCGCTCTGTTCTCTGCTGATGCCGGCAGTCTTGGCTAGAAATAATATGTTTTGGTTACTTAGTGTGAAATAATAGAATAGGACTTCTGCGAAGGGATTTCCACAATATTGTGATCTTATAGTATTGTCAGTTTTACTACGCAATTTCGTCAGACCTTTGGACCCCTAATGATTTTAATTTCCCATGATACTTCAAAATAATGCTCGCAAGAAGGAAACAAGTGGAAATGAACTGTTTCATCACAATGTAATTTATTTTACTCGTTCACATGTTGAACAGTGTTTTAACGGATTGATATGATTTAGACGGTATGTTGTGTATTGTGTATTAATACTTACCAAGTGTCTTTCGTTAAAGGTTGTCGCGGAGATATAAAGAAAAGAAGGGTCACCATTTGATAAATATATTTCTCGACGCGTACAAATTCAGAAGGTTAATTCAAAAGCAAGAAGTGATGCAAATGCAAAAAAGCGAAAAAAAGGCAGAAAAGCGAATGAATCGTCAGTTCTGTGGATAACAGAACGTCGGTCGATTGTCTTTTGTTTGTAGGGATACCATATGTAAAAATAAATTTATGGCTAATAAGTTGCTTGCATATTACAGTGTGATCTATACAGGTTTTTTAAGAAAATTTATGACGCCAGTTTGTACAAACCCCTTCGACTCCTAGCCCCAAACAGGCTTCAAAATGTCCATACGAGTATACTATGTAGCTACAATGCCACTATTGTAAATTGTTATCTATACCCAGGCGTACGGCTATTGGGATGGGTAATACGTACTTCAAACTTTTTATTTTTTAAATTATTTGATTAACAAAATTTTTATAAGGATATAAAGAAGTTTCAAAAGATATACAATTTAATGTTGACGCTAGTTTCATATAGTCGTGGTATTTGAAAGGGGGGTACGAAGACACGAAACTACGAATAATAATTAAATAAAAAATGTTAATAGTAAATTAAATATAATTAATAATCGATTTTTTTTAAACAGTTATCTTTATTTTAATTTTACATTGATATTAATAAAAAATTTCTAACTTGTAATATAAATTTGTTATTCAATGTTTTATAATCATTTTTTTAAACATTTTTGATTAATTATTACCTAATTATGTAATTAAAAATACACTTTGTATACACCACTTTCATTAAAATATAAAAATATTTCGACATGTTTCGATAGCAACGCCATCATCTTCAGGAATAAATGAATACATAAATAAATAAATAATAAATGTATTCATTTATTACTGATGATGATAGCATTGCTATCGAAACATGTCGAAATATTTATATATTTTAATGAAAGTGGTGTACACAAAGTGTATTTTTAATTATATAATTAATAATGACTCCACAAAGTTATCAATCATTTGAAGAAATTATAATTATTACCTACTTTCATCAATTTTTGTTTATGTTTATAAATTGTCTATTTTTACATTGTGTTCTATTTTTTTCATTTGTCTATACTTGACACTGTTATTTTTTAGTACTCTCTATGTCTTCATGAGGAAAGCTTCGCTTTCGAAACATTTTGATGTGTGTACTCGTATACGAGTATTAATAAAGTGGTGAATGCTAAGTAATTTTTATTACAATTATTTAATAATTATGTAGTTGTGTGCGATGAATGCTTGGATCAAATGGACAAGTTTCTGTATTTAGGAAGTATGTTAACGAGAGATGGAAAGGATGATAAGGATATTGAAAGAAGGGCAAATGCAGGAAACTCCATTGTTATGGACTGATCGCGGTAATCGCTAATAAAAAGTTATTCAAAGAAGCGAGGCTAGAGGTCCACAATGGAGTGCTGATACCAAACTTTATGTATTGGAACTGGCAGAGGAAGGATGAAAATAATCGGAATGTTCTAGAATTGAGATCTCTAAGGCGTATGTGTGGTAGAACCATGTTTGACCGTAGGATTACAAATGTGTAGATCCTGGAAGAATACAAAGCTGATGTAATCGTAACGAATAAAATTGAGAAACGGACGCTTGAATGGTTTGGACATGTAGAGCGGATGAACGATGAAATGAGAGCACCAGGAGCAGTGATCTAGAGTGCTAAAGATCGAAAAAAACTAAATTATTGATGTTATTGTACCCGAAATAAATTTTATTTATTTTCAAAAACTTGATTTTTTGCAAGAAGATTTTCAAGATTTTTCAGTTTGGCGGTGCACTGCACCATATACTGAAAAATCTTCGTACAAAAATAGGTTTTGTGTTAAATTATTTCAAATTTCAGCTACAAAATTAATGATGTCCAGTTTTTCAATCTTACAACTCTAGCCTACTCAAACATCACGAGCCCCCACTCACCAGGAGAATATTTGACGGGAAAGTGAATTGTAGAACAAGTCGAAAACGTCCGAAGTAGAAATGGCACGACAAATTCAATCAAATGCCTACTTGAGTCCGGTCATATCGAAAGTCTAAATAACAGAAGAGTATGTATGAGATGATTCTTGAAAGTAAATGAAGCAAGTAGTGTATGCGATCTGTGGCGATCCATCATATCTGCCTACCCCTACGAGGAAATGGCATGATGGTTAGTTAGTTAGTCATTAGATTAAAAAAAAAAAAATTCTGTGCTCCTTAGAAACTTTAAATTGTGCTCCTTAGAAACTTTAGAAATTAACAAAAAAATTAAATCTAAAATTAATTTAGTACAAGATAATAGCTCCCTGCTAATTCTAAATTCTCTTCGATTCTTTTCAAAAGTTTTATTCTTGAGTTCTGCGTTAAATGCATTTTTAATCAAATCAGTGTCTCACTAGAAAATTTTCAGAATAGTTTCACAATTCCGACTCGTTCTTAATACGCATAGATTATTGAAATAACACTTAGTGTCAAGTGTATTACAACAAGAAACAACTATTTAAGTCGGTAGATATGCAAAATAATGCATTTAAATTCATTTAATAGAGTCTGAAGTTTTTGTATGGTAGAGAAAAAGAAAATTTTACCTGAAAACAAGTATAAAAATTGTAAAACTTTACTAAAAGTGCTTTCTCATACAAATATTGTGCAAGAGTAATAATCTCAGTGCAGATTTGCCGGCCTCTGTGTTTCCTCCCTCCTGCAATATGGATACTTCGCGACCCGGGATCACTCGTGCGTTACCTCAAATAGAAAGTTTTTTTTTTTACGAATAAATTTGATGATTCTTAGCAAAAAAGTTGCGCAAAAAAAAAAGCATTGCTTTTTTGAGCGCAAGCATTTATAAATAATCATCTCAATATGAAACGGTTTAATGATAATTTTTGCATACGAAATAGTCATTTTTTACGGTGTTTTAAAGTATAAACCCTTTACCCTTTTTTACCCTTTTCCCCACCTTCCTCTCCCCCTTCTCCTTCCCCTCCCCAATACCTTCAGCCTCACAACATTCCCCGATTGGGAATGCCATAGTCTCACTGGCATTCATATAAAAATAAAAAATTAATATAGCGTTGTACAATGGTTGCGCAATAATTTATCCTGGTGGCAAATAGGTAACCACCGAATTCAAGTGTTGTACGTAGCTTTGTTACGTTCAATCGTTGTACTTGATTTTATAGAACATTTTAAGAGCACACGGAGTTGCGCAATGGTTGCGCAATAATTTGTCATGGTGGCAAATAGGTGGGTAACTAACGAATTCAAGTGATGTGCGTAGCTTTTTTACGTGCAAGCGCGTTATAAATAATTTCCTCAATAGTTTAGTAAACGGTTGTCATTCAGTTACGAAATATGTAGCTAATTTTTTACCGTGTTTTAATTGTTATTCGGTTTTATGGATTATTTAAGATTGCATACTGTTGCGTAAAGGTGGCGCAATAATTTGTCCTGGTGGCAAATAGATAGGTAACTACCGAATTAAAGTGTTGTGCGTAGCTTTTTTGCGTGCAAGCGTTATAAATAATTTCCTCAATAGTTTAGTGAACGATGATTATTTAGTTACGAAAAGTGTAGTTAATTTTTTACGTTGTTGCAATTGTTATTAGGTTTTATGGAATATTTTCGAGTACACCGTGTTTGCCCCGGTTGCAATTAAGTAGGCGGATACCACATTAAAGTATTGTGCAACTATTAGTTGGAGACCTTTCGTGCTTGTTTTTAATTCCACACAGGAGACCCTGAGGCAATTTATTTCCCTCTGTGCCTGTGTCATCTTGAAGATGGTGTGTGGAGGATATTTATGAGAAAGGGAAGGAGTGAACCTAGGTCCTGAAGAGACCCATGTTTTAGGAGAGTGAAATCACAAAGGCCAGCAAATAGAATAAGTCGTAGAAGCGACCCGTTCTCATGGAATAAATCTCCACGATGTAAGAATGTTGGACGCGTGTTTGGTATATTTCTCGACTGTGCGTGCACTGGTGCCGAAGGTATCAAATGACGCTACTTTCTCGGTGCATCTTCCATCGAAATACCGATAAAACAAGATCCTCATTCTGATTCAATGAAAAGTTGAAAAAAAGTTTTATTAGTGTTTCGCAAAATTATCATAATGGTTACTTGTTTATAGGGGCCATCGCAACGTGGCATCGAAAGGACTTCTATAGGAACTACGGACCTTCAGCGTCACAACATTGTGGATGCCATAGTCCAACTGGCTTCGGACAGTTATCTACAGCGGGCGGACTCTTGTGCGATACTCACATAAAAAAATTGTAAGTTCGAGGGTAACAAATTTTTTACATTTTTCCTTTTTCTGGCGGAAACAATTTTCTTGAATTTTTTAAAACTGTTTTAGATAAATGATGATGAGCATCCATTGACATGAACCTGAGGATGCGATGAGCAATGCTGATTCGTGGCTGCTGGAGAAGCACTAGGATAATTAATTTAAATTTGATCCTCATCGACGACTAAAATGGCAGAACCAAGGAACATAAATTACTCTGCTGTACGGCAAATGTGGTTTCCATTGTCAAAGTTTTTTTTTTGTAATGTTTTCTAGTTAGGACTTATAGGAGTTGTAATTTTTTTTAAATACCCTAAGATTCATAAAAATAAATTTAAAATATTTGCTCAGGTTCCAGGTTGTTAGTTTGTTTTTTATCTTTCTTAAATAAACCCAAACTAAGAACCTGACGACCTACATTTTAAATATACTTTTATACAGTTGCCACTTTTGACAAATGTCATTTCACACTAACATTCAAAATGGCGTCAATTCTTCTTCAATATTTACGATTTTTTATATAAAGAATGTAAAAAATTATGTGCATTTTTTGGACCTCCGCGTATGCAAATATTTTTTAATTATTTTTATGAACCTGAAAATATTTTCCTTTTTCCCAAATTTTTCTTTTTCTACCGAGTCCCAACTGGAAAAAAATTCCTTTTTATATGCCATTTTCGTGTTTAGTGTTTTATTTTTATTTTTGTTTTAATTTTATGATTGTGTAATCCCCAATTAAAGTATGTTACAAGGTTAAAGAAAGTGGGGAAGGGAAGGATATGAGAAAGATGAAAGTTGGGAAGAACCTGGTTATTCAGATCTGGTAACCGGACACGGCTAAAGATATTTCAAGCAACGTTTCGATAATGAATTGCGATAATGCATAGATTACGATTATCTAATTTATTAATTAAATTTAGTAAAATTATCTGAACGTAGAATTATTTGACTGAAGATGTTTGTTTAAGATTTTTAATTCAATGTTTTATACCCCCGAACTGCTGTATTTGATTGCTTTTCATGTAATTGGTGGGCCAGACAAGACAGTACCTACCATTTTATTGTGACAATTCAACTTCAGTACCGCAATATTATTCCCCTATGCGACGGATTCAACATCTGGGGAATAAATACTTCGATGTTGTTGACATATTTGGCACATCAATGTTACAGTATCAGCATGCATTGAAACTATTTAACTCTGGATAAAACCGTCATATTATGTTGTTTTTTTTATATAATCTATTATAATACATATGTCCCTTTTCAGTATTATTTGTAAATATCCACGTAGAATCCGGTAATGCGGCTAAATAAATAAATAAAATTAAGGAAATACCGAGGTTAAACGGACGTGAAACTGAGGTAATAGAGAGGGTTTTGCCAGGACAATACTGAGAGTATCTACCGCTCTATTTTACTGTTCAACCTCAAGGGCGAGTGGTTAAGGTATTCGGATACCAATCCGAAGGTGGCGGGTTCGATCAATTTTTTTTATTTATTTATTTTATACCTGTGTTATTTCACAAATAGTTTGGTTATAAAATAAATACTTCGTGCCACAATTCCGCCCTGACGAAAGACCACATTTCAGAAACGAAACATTTTGACCACTTAACGGGGAGAGTTATTATTTATTAAGTTATTATTTATTAATTCTAAATAAAGATAGTATTATTACGCAATATGATAAACAATGTTTTTAAATAGAAAAATATTTATTAATTATTTTTTAAATTTACATAGCCTTAGCATTTTTCAACATCTAATCAGAAACATTAGTTTTTTCTGACCGTCCCCATTGTATGTTTTACAAAATATTTAAAATACGAATTTGATTTTTAATGTGGAGAAGTATGTTTAATCATTTATCGGTGCGTTTTTTGTAAATAAACGTAACCAAAGACTTGTAATCCGCAATATATAAAAAAAAAAAAACTGTTTTGGGTCCAACTGTTTTAAGGTTGAGAGCAAATTTTTTTCTTAATTTTCACGGCTATCGATTTCTAATGATGAGATTTGTTGTTGTTTTGTAGTACTTTAAAAGGAAGGTCCCCTGATTTGACCATTAAGCCGTTTCATTAACAGATAGGCACGAATCTAGTCAAATCATTCGTCCTACGACGAGGGTTTTCATCCATGGTTGTGAATTTAAAATACGTAAATCGTTATTTTCAAAATTCACAAGCGAACAAATTTTGCATCGCGATCGATTTTAATAAAAAAGTCATCTGATGTAAATATTATGTAGGGTTATGGGATAACATAAATTCTTATATGTATTTTAAACTTAATAATATTTTTCAGCTAAATCGTTCTCGCCTCGCCCCGCCTCTCCTCGCCCCGCCACTCCGCTCCACGCCTCTGCTCTCCTCTACTCGCCTCGCCAGGACTGCCTCGCCACGATTCATCACGCCTCGCCTAATCACGCCTAGTCCTGCCTCACTTAATCTCGCCTCGTAAGTTTTAGTAGTTACTCAGTACAGTTTAGGCCACAGTTCAGTATTCTAAATCGATATTATTTATTGGTAGAGAGGTATTACTTTTTACTGAATTTCGCGTTCGTTAGGAAAAGTGATGTTATTTTTCATTAAAAGTGGAAGGTATTGTGCAACAAAAGTGAAAGGTATTTTGTTCTTTTTTTTTTTAAATAGATAAAAAAAAGGAATTACAATAACCGGAGTTTTCGACATGAAGTTTGCTGAATTCCATGTTACGGCTTTTGCCAAAAAAACATTATTTTAATATCTTAAAATATCAGAACATGGTATCAAAAACAAGAAAATTCACATGACAGATGAATTTAACACTTTCGCTGAAAGATAACCACGATCTGTTCATTTGATTCCATATTCTTTGGGCCAACAATGATGCATTTATTTATATACGTATTTAATATACAATAAAAAAAATGAATTTGTATTTCATTATCTTCGGCCATTATGGTGCATTCGTCACATACTTTATGTTCTCACACTATTTAATTGACCGATCCAACGCTTATCGTTTGAAAAGTCAATTAAATATTATAAAAACCTGTGACAAATAGCAAGGTCACGATGGTCCAACCTACCCTGCTCCTAACATTTGTCCTTTCACTTTTTCTACCTCCATTATATCTCTCCTGCTCTTGTCCTGTACCAGCCCCCCCTTTTCCCCTCCCTCACTCTCAAACCCTTCCCCCCTATCCCCCTCCCACTCCCGAACCCTTCCCCTTTCCCCCACCTCCACCCCACTCCGAAACCTTTCCGCTTCTTTTTCTCCCGCACCCCCCCCCCAGTTCCCTTGCCCATCCAACCCCCCCTTTCCCCTGCCCCTTACAAACCCCATCCCTTTTCCCTTCCCCTTCCCCTACCCTTTCCCCACCTCCCCTCCCCCCCCTTTTCCCCCTCCCCCTTTCCCCCCTCCCCTTTCCCCCCTCCCCTTTCCTCTCTTCCCGCTTTCCCCCTTTCCCTGCCCTTTCCAAACCTTTCCCCTTCCCTTTCCTCTCCCTTAACCACACCCACCCAACCCCTCCTTCCCTTCTCACCTGTCCTCTCACCGTCCCTCCCACCGTCCTCCCACCAGTCCCCCACCCGACCCGTCCCCTCTCCTCCCCTCTCCTCCTCGCGTCCCCGCCTCCTCCTCCCTCCATACCCTCCCTCCGTCCCCTCCCTCCCATTCCTCCCGCCTCCTTCTCCCACCCTCCCATACCCTCCCTCCGCCCCTCCTCCCATCCCTCCTCCCGACCCCTCTCCTCCCTCGCGTCTCCCTGCCTCCTCCCTCCCACCCTCCCATACCCTCCCTCCCGTCCCCTCCCTCCCATCCCCTCCCACCCGTCCCCTCCCACCCACCCTCCCTCTCACCCACCCTCCCTCCCTCACTCCCTCCTGTCCCCTACCACCCGTCCCCTCCCAGCCTTTATTAACCATTAAAATTTTCAAATAGTTTCTTTGCTTAGAGAAAACCTAGTCAATTAATAAAAAAATCCGAATTACAAATGGGGTAAATAATTTACATTCAGCGGTGTCAGCACAACTACCATATCAAGGAGAGATTCCTTTGGGAATATGAAATTGGATTGAATAAATTTTATTATGTATGAACACGTCCCACGGGAGAAGCTCAATATTGGATTTAAAATTCAGTGTACCTAATATGAGATTAAAGATTGCTAGGAAAGTTCACGGATTATGAACGTGGGACGTATTTGTCTTAAAGAAGAATAATCTCGGGCGGTGTTTATTTTATTTTGTAGACAAATGTGCAGTTTTATTCCAAGCTTGATGAAATTTTCCTCACTTAACCTTCAAAAGAAGAGAAAGGTCAGGTATCTACATGAGATTTCTTAAAACCATCACCTTCACCACCCATTAAAGAATTTTGTAATTTCTTGACGAAATTTTGCACACTTGATGTTCAAATAAGGCAAATTAATAGGTAGGGATAAAAAATCTTAACCTCAAAAACCTTACTCTGAACCATTCATAACACCGGGAAACGTCGGGTACTTCGGCTAGTACAATATAAAATTAAGAACTCCATCTCATACCCTTCATTACCTTAGTGAGCGGGCTTAAATATAAGATTGCTATTAGCAAGTGCCGCTAGCACATGAAACACAGTTTACAATACTTTTAAATAAAAATAAATAAAAGCCCTACAATAGCAGATTGGGTTGAGAAGATCATCTCCACATTTATGCACTTTTAACTACAGTTGGCACAGGAAGAGTTAGAAATGTGACAATACGATATTATACATGGATTGTTAGGTCACCGAAATAATGTAGGACAACTGGAGAGGATAACAGATCATCCGGTCCATATGGTTGGAGTGTCCTAGTGGAGGTTGACAACGCAGACAGGCACCCTAATTAATTGGATGTATTCAGTAAGACAATTAAAGCGCCAATAATTAAGGAATAACGGAACTGAGCGAAATTTTATTTTGTGTTGTAATAATTATTTAGACTGCTTTTATATTGTTTTTTTTATTTTTATTAGTTTGAAGTCTTCCTGTTCTAAATTGCTCTAGAAAATGTGTTCGACAACACAGGTGCACTCCCAGCGGTGGAGAACAATCAGTGGCGTACATTTATCTGGGAATAAAGGTAGGATGTGTGTAGTTTTTCAAGTTCTAGTATAAATTGTGGACCCAGTATTTGAAAATAGTCATGTTATTATCATCTTCCGCCGATTGTTGTGATCAACTGAATAAATGACCTTACTACGTGTTCCTTATAAAATTCATGGAAAAAATTAAAATTCAGAAATTTGTGTTATTTAATTTTATTTAGGAAACAAACATTTGTTGTAAATAAGTGTGTAAACATAATGAATTTTTGACCAATTAAGTTCCATTAAATGAATGGTAGCATACCTACGTTAATCACTTTCTGTGCACAAACTCCGCTCGATCTAAACCTCCAAGACACTGTCAGCCAACAAAAACGTATTGATAATAATTTCTTCAAAAGATTGGTATTCACTTTGTAGCGTCATTAAAACGAAATTCACGTCATTGTAACGAATTAAAAATTATTTTGTATTCACCACTTTATTAATATATACATATCAACATTTTCGAAGGCGATGCTTTCCTCATCAGGAATATAAATAATAATAAAGTGATTTTTAATTAATTTATGTATCAACAATAACTTAATGAAAATTAAAGGTTTCTATTTTTGAAACTAATAATACATGGTGGAATTCCATTATAATGATATAATAAGACACATCTTAAACTTATTTCCACTTTTATTTTATTTCACCGTTACCGGTTTCAGCTTGTTAAAGCCATCTTCAGACTGGTCAAAATTAATCTTAATCTACGGTTTATATACACAACATGTGGTGGAGGAGGGGTGGGGAGATAAAACGGGGGATTTATTAGTTAATCTAGATATTTTTGTGGATATTTCGCCAATATAAGGAATTTTTATCCATTGTTTTTCATTTTTATTTACAAGGCCTTGTGAGATGATTGCTAATGTGAGTTTTTTTTATCTTTTTTCTTTAAAAGACTATCAATAGTTTCGCTCTTATATTCATTGTTATTTGCAATAGTTTTTATGATGTTTAATTCATTAGTGTAATTTATATAATTCACATTACTTGTAAGGTATTCCCCAAACGTTATTAAAGTAAACTACAAAGCAGAGGTAATAAGCTTACTGAGAATAACCAACATAATTAGAAAGTCGGCAGTCAAAGACGACTTAGTAACAAATATAAAGAAAACCCATGTAATAGAATAAATTCCTTGTATTATCTCCCCACCCCTCCTCCACCACATGATATGTATATAAACCGTAGATTAAGATTAATTTTTGTACCAGTCTGAAGATGGTTTTAACAAGCTGAAACCGGTTACGGTGAAATAAAATAAAAGTGGAAATAAGTTTTATATTTATTTTGTTAAATCATGAAAATAAAAGAGTTGTTTTCAATCACCGAATAGAATTTTTCCAGAAGGGTGATCTATATCGATTTGATAAAAGATTGATTATGTTCAAGAAAGAGTTTCGATATTTAAACATTTTTGATCAGTTCCTCCAAAAGTCCGATAAAATTAACCCAACTTCCGGCAAAGACACGCCGACAACATACTTCTATCGGTTTATCTACTTAGTGTCTGAAAAATTCGCAAGTCACAATTGACCTAAATACCGTTAATTAATTAATTATTTTCCATCCTTTTAACAATAACTAACAAACAAATCAAAGATACCCACATCCGTTCAAAGATACGGGGATTTCCTATTTAGAGACCGCCTTCAATTTCTTCCTTGGTACAAAAGCTCCGCACAGTAATTTTAAAGCTATTGACAAGACCCTCTTAAAAGGCTTCGGGAAGTTTAATAAAGTTAAACCCTTGGAAGGGATTAAATGCCAACTTGAATGACGTCTTCCCTTGTAAGGACCCCTTCCCCCAACAGGTTGGGGGCGATTTTTGACACTTAGGCCTTAATTACAAAGAATAAAGCCTACCCGGGGCGAAGAATAGATTTTTACAACGTTCTTTTGTTGATGAAAGGGTAATGTTGGTTGCGTAAAAAACAGATGCAAGGTTTACTCCGCTTTTTACTTTTTTTTTTTTTTATTCAGATGAATTATTCAAATTTCGCATCTAGTTCCTAATTTATGCGGACAATTTTTTTAAAGCTTTACGCTCTGTCTACTGGGAAGTTTATTTATTATTAATAAATTAAATAAAAATTACTTTGTACTCACCACTTCATTAATATATACATATCAACATATTTCGAAATCGATGCTTTCCTCATCAGGAATACATAGAATACAAAAAATAATTAGATCAAGTATAGACGAATGTTACACATAGAACATAATAATATAAGAATAGACAAATTATAAGCATTAACAATAGTTGATTAGTAGGTAAGTAATTCTACAAAAAATTTCATAAATAATTATTATAAGACATAAAGTAACCAATTTATATTAGAAATTAAACAAGAAAATATTTTTATTACTAATATTAATATGAAAAGAAATTAAAAGCTTTTAGAAAAATATTTGATTATTAATTATATTTAATTCACTATTAACGCTTTTTCTGATTTCTAAAATTTCTAATTTGTCTAATTGTAAACCGGTTTTAATTTTTAAACCTTTATATCAAAAAAATGGTTGGTTTCTAAAATACGATTAAATTAATAATGTGTATATTGATAAAGTGGTGAATACAAAGTAATTTTTATTTCATTCATTAATAATGACGCCACAGAGTGAATACCAAATAATACCTTTCGAAGAAATTATATATGTAAATTTACTAAATAAATGTAACAAAACTCGTTATTTAGATGTGTATATAATATTTTACTAATAGTTTGATCAAACTATGGGTATAAATATTTTACATAAAAATGGAATAGGCCTACGGCTAAATAACTTAAAAGCCCTGGAAATAAAATTAAAATCTTTACAAATTAATAATAGTCGTCTACTTAATAATCAAAAAAATTAACTTGTAGTCCAATTTTAGACATACTTCCGTTCCTCTCCAACTCTCCCTCCCCTCAAACAAGCCACTTTACTTGACGTTCTTTTATCTTCTATGTCTATATAATTATGTATATTGTATTGTATGTTTCTATTGTTATATTGTTGTCTCCCTCTTAATATTTTCTGTCTCTTTTTCCCATTTTTATCACTTTATATACATGCATACTCCTGTTATTTAATTAATATATTTTGGGTACTGGGGATGATTCATTCGAATCGAAACTAGTCAACGTATTTATACAAAAATAAAAGTGGATTCAAACAAAATGTATATTAATTTAAATCAATTAATAATTATATGTAAAGCCGAGAAATACTGTTACTGATTTAGTAAGATACAAATAGTGACCTGTGACCTCATGAGAAAAGTGGAGTGACTGCAAAATATGTAGGACATATTTTTGACCTTCACATAATCGACCACCTCTACGAATACCGCAGTTGATGGTGCAGATGAATATCTTATACAGTCCATGAATATAATATGTATTCATAAACAAGACGTAAGGAATAAAGTTTTGTAAATTGAAGGAGAATTTTACCACATAGTTCAGTGGACATTTCGAAGGACGTGCAAATAATTGACTAGTTTTGAAAGTATAATGGGAAAAACTTTCAATAAAAAAATTTCCACGACGCGACACCTTAAAAGAAACCTTTTTTTTTGTTCATTGACGACGGACTTTCAATACGTTTAGTAAACCCGTAAATTGTAAAGTACCTATCTAAATAATAATAATCTGAAAATTCTTGTTTTCCGGATGTAAGTACCAAAATAAACAAACAAAATATATGAATAAAAACCCCTACCCCTAGCCCTACTCCCTAACACCCCTATCCCTACCCCTACTCCCTACCCCTACCCCTACCCCTACCCCTACCCTACCCCTCTACCCCTACCCCTACCCTTACCCCTACCCCTACCCCTATCCCCACCCCCACCACTACCCCTACCCCTATCCCAACCCTTACCGCTACCCCTACCCCTACTCCTATCCCTACCCCTACCCCTATCCCTACCCTTACCCCTACCTCTACATCTACCCCTAACCCCTACCCCTACCCTTACCCCTACCCCTACCCCTATCCTTACCCTACCACTATCCCTTCCCCTGCCTCTACACCATATATTATTTAATATATATATATACTCGTATGAGTATCCATATTATATTTTCTTATATATGTATATCGCTAGTGCAAATTCCATTAGATGCAATCTTATGTAGGTGCTTACAATATTTGAAATCAATCATTTCTCTGTGCCCCACCCTCCCCTACTTATATAAAGGCGATCTTATTTCTTTAAAATAACTTAGATTTACAGTTTTTGGTTTCCTCCATAAAGCGAAGTTATTCACTGGTTAGTAAAAGGATATTTACGCCGGAGAAGGGTGGAGTAAGTAAGCAAAGAAAATAAGAAGTTAGGTAGAAGGTCAGTATTAAATTGGTAGGAACATTTTTATTTTGGTTTTGACCTAAATATTGGCATGTGTGAGAGTAACCAAATGTAAAAATGTTCACTGTGAATGGTGGGTGGGATTTTCGAAGGTAAATTCATAACTATTATTAAAATTAAATTCATAATTAACTAATAACGAGTTCGATATTATTACGAAGGGAAAGGCATTCAATTTTATTTACACGGCTAAAGCAATTTAAAGCAATGTTTCGATTCTGAATGGTAGTCTTTCACAAGGGCGATACTGAGAGTATCTACCACTCTGGCGTTGAGTAGAGTGTTTTGACAGGAAGCTAGGTAAATTTATTGTGTACGGTGTTCGGTGAAGCGATCGAATTCGCTCAATTGAATTTGTTTATTACTAGTTGATGTGTACCCGGATTTTTTTTTTAATAAAGTTTTGAAGTTGTTAATTTTTGCTTATCGTTTGGGTGCCATAATTGATGTTACAGCGAAAGTGATACCTTGTGATGACTATTATTATATCTAAACAAAGAACAAAAAAAGTCCAGGCAATTTTCACCAATAAAATGTAGACATAATTTGTCTCGACGCCATCTATTGAGGGATTTAGCCGTTACAAGCCTTTCTCATAGTAATAAAGTTGGTTGTTACAGGTGAAATATAATAAAAACAGTAATTATTGAATGAAACACTAGTATATATTGATTAACTTGGCGGTTTTGCGATAAGCCAACGTAGCTCAACGGTAGAGCATCTGACCGGCAATCAGAAGGGTGCAGGTTCGAGTCCTGTCGGCGACATTTATCTTTTCTCGGAAGGTTTTTTTTCAATTTGGATGAGTGTTTCAGGCTAATAATTATTGTTTATAAAAATAACAAAAAAAAAAAGATTCATTCGAAAATTTTGTTTCTTTACAAACATTTATTTTTTCAGAATACGAGTATATCTAAATAATAAAGTTGTTAAGTAAGTACATACTTGTGTTTTCCATTTTGTAAATATTCTACCCAAACATATCTTCATATTTTGAATTTGTAATCTGTGGCTAACCAGAGTGGTATATCTATGGGCTAACCTCATAATAATTTTAAAACGTTGTGGCAACAGTTTCACATATTGGATTTCATTTAGTCTACTCTCTAAATCTTTCTGGTACTAATAAGAACAAACTGTGAAATTTTCAATGAAATCGGTAGAGTAATTTTCGATAAAATCGATGACAGACAGACAGACAAACATTCATTATTATATATATTTCCATCTTCTCAGTAAGTCAGTTTTATCTGATTCGCCCGAATCACCGATCAACAATGTAAACTAGCATAACCTTATTTACTTCAATTTCCTTTGGTGTTTTTCATGAAATTTGATTTGCTCGGGCTGTCGAAATGTCTTCTCCGGCATTCAGGCCTGAAAGGTGTAGGTTTTTGTGCTTATCAGGGACCTTTATCATCCAAGGAGCCGTGTAGCTTTCCTTCGTGTTTATCCTGCGAAAGGTTCGGCAGAATGGCAACCCTATGGGAAGGGTCGGGAGGGGATGGAGGGTGGACAGATTTGAGGGGATGAAATGTTACCTTTCCAGCAGATACCCCGGGAGTACAGATAGCGTGACGGTGAAAAGTTCATGCCATTAGTCACACAATGAGATGAAAGTCACTAACAAATATTTTCCCTGCTATTTTTTTTATGTATACATTCCATGATATTGTAAGCACCTATATAAGATTATCTCTGATGGAATTTACACTAGAGATATATGTAAGAAAAGATAATATATTTAGTCATGTAGGGATAATAATAATAATATGTTTATTGTAATTAAGTTTAACTATAACTAAATTACATGTATAATATAATAATGTAAGTGTACAGTAGTTTATAAAGTAGAAAATAATACAATTATAAAAGGTAGTATGTAAAGAACAGATATGCATAGAAATAAGTGGAAGTTTCACATAACCCGCTTCACTAGGCTAGCCTGTGTTGAGGCAGTAATTTTGCAAATTATTTTATAATTTTATAATACCTATGAATGTACACTTACTCGTATATCAAGATATGATCATTAAATATATTGGTATGTGCATATGTTCATACATATTTAGATATCTTGCAGTTAAGGCAGTGTGGCACTGTGGCAAATTACTGGAAATGGGTAGGGTCAAAGGCAGTGGTAGGGTTGGGGAAGGGGTAGGGGTAGGGGTAGGGAAAGGAGAAAGGAGAAAGGAATAGAGGTAGGGATAATATACCACAATCTCAAAACTTTACTCCAAATCGTTCATAACCCCCGATCAACGTCGAGTGCTAGTAATATAATGTATGATAACAGATCGTTTCTTATATACATATATTTATTTTTGTGTTTATTTAGGTAAGGTGTCGCGTCGCGCAAATTTTTTATTGAAAATTCTTCCCATTGTACTTTCAGAACTCTTCAATTATTTGCATGTCGTACGACATCTTCAAAGAACTTTGTGATAAAATTCTCCTTCAATTTACAAAACTTTATTCTTTACGTCTTATTAATCAATGAATACATATAATATTCACGGACAGTATAAGTATAAGATATTCATCCGCACCATCAACTGCGACATTCGCAGAGGTGGTCGATTATGTTAAGGTCAAAAATATATCTTACGTATTTTGCAGTCACTCCACTTTTCTCATGAGGTCACGGGTCACTATTTATATCTTACTAAATCACATCATAAATAATTTTCTGCGTATTTTAAAAAAATTCACAAACGTGTTCATTTTTAGTTGTGTTGCTAAATTTAAAAATATTTTTTAACCAGATTTATAATGTATTAGTTGCATTTTGTGTAGTTTTATATTGCGTTATTTCGTAATCATAACAAATATATGCGTCGATCATTTTGAAAGATGACTTGGGTCACACCGGGTAACGGGGGCACAGAGGACCAATGGGCCATTGTGTCAACTATGTGTAATATTATAATATGCTTCAATTTTATTTTATTTTTAAGGCTTATATTAATCCTCGGGGTCATAAACGCAGTTTTGTCAGTGATAAAAAAATTATCCTCGAGAAGAACGTCGGCACAATTTGTAATTTCAAGGACATGCCTTTACTTCGTCAGTTGAAAAGAAATACTAGGAGCGGTCTTCGTAATGATGACTTATAGCCAAGAAAACGTATTACGGCTTGTTACGCACGATCGATCACACTTTTGAAAAGTGATATGAATTCACTAAAAGCATTAAAAAAAACTAACCTAAAAACCTGATCTAACCTAACCTACTTCAACAAAAAAAATCATGCTTTCTCATGACTGGTTTTCATGCCGGTTTCCATATGAATTAGATCCCTTATGATTTAAATTGACAAAATTTAGTACATTTTCTGTGAAGTGGTTTATCATCGCTAAAACGTTCAGGTGTCCTCTGTGCCCCACCCTCCCCTACATTTTTTGTGTCAATAAATATATACATTCTGATACAAACCTTCCTCGTCTTAGATGAATTTAGTTGAACGTGGACATTATTTTGCCATAGTTATGTAATAACATTAAAAACATATATTTTAAATTAAAATAAACAAACAAAAAACCTTTTTTTGCAAACGCAATTTGATAAAAGAAATGCTGTGAAGATTATATACCACGGAAAATAAACCATTGACTGAAACGTAACGAATTTGGTTAATTTACCAAGTTTTTAATGTCACTCAGAGGTCGCGGTGGGTCGGAGGTGGTTTAGAGGAGTGAAACAGAAGTGAGCATTTATGTCAAGGGTCAAAGGTACTGTTATGAATACAATTTTCCCATACGAACTAAATTTTCCCGCTAAAATAACCAGTTCTCTCGAAATATACCAAATAATTATTGTTTTAAACCATCTCATGTTTTCTTGCCATTTGAATATTGTTATTTTTCCTTCGTTATTACTAATTATTGTGGAAGAACCTCTCCTTTGGCACACTCCCCTTGTTTCATTAACATTCACGCATCATCTCTTACACACCTACTTTATGAGTATGAAAAGATATGTGACATTCCGTTCTCCTTGTCGTCTACCTCTGCGAGAAAAAAGGCCGAGATGGTTAGTTTGTTAAAGAACTATTTCTCATAAATGTTTTTATTTAAAGACTCTTATTTTATCATTTTGACAACACATAAAACCGAACTTCGAAGTAATCTCCTTTTTATACCCACAATGTTTCCTTCTTAAACTGTGTTTCCCGCCGTAAATAGACCTGTCAAAACCAACACACTTCGCTATTTTTAGCACATTTAAAAAAGGAACTCATTCAATGTGGAAAACAGATTACTCATATATCTGGAAGTCCCTACCTTAATTTCATTCAAATATAATAAACAAAGGAAACATTATCATATGAAGCATTGTAAAGATGTTATTATTTTGTATTGTCTAAGCTTTCTCTTTGGAAGTTTGTGAAATCGTTAAAAGATGAGAGTTGATTGAGATTGTAATCTTTCTGAACTAACTTAAGGACCCTTCAGATCGCTTGTCAGATAATTGTGTCTCTCAAAATCTTATTGATTGAAGTATTTTAAGACTAATCCAAATCAAAGTAAAAGCTTCTTAACGTGATTGTTATTTTCATGTTAATAAATCTTTTTTTTTAATGAATGTGCAGTGTCTGGGAATTATTTGGCGAAATGTTAAAAGACATAATAGAGGAGATGTGCAGGTACTACAAAAAAAATATTTTGAAAATATGTCATTACTTACTTGAAAAAAGTGCACATGACGAATCAAACAAAATAAAGAACTTAACAAATCAAAAGAACCAAACAAATCACGTGAATTAAAATAATTAAACAAATCAAACAAAGCAAACGAACCAAACAAATCTATGAAACAAAGAAATCATGCAAAACAAACGACTCGAACGAAACAGAAAGAAAAAAGTGTTACGATTCAAGCGAATCAAATAAATCAAATGGATTAAGCAAATCAACCGATTATAACGAATCAAACTAATCGAATCAAATTAATCCATGAACGTTTTCTAATTATTGAAAAATATTCAGCTGCCCAGATCCAATTAATTATGGGAACAGCAATATGTTGAAACATTTTTCTGTCGCATGAAGGGGGCAGAGTAGGAGCCGGTTTTATAATCATCCCTTCGTAACGCTTGATACCATTTTTAACTAACATTTGGACTACCGCCCGATTTCGCCGTTTTATAAACGTTAGATTACTAGTCGTTTGACAGCTGTCAGTTGTTGCCCGATGATCGCTTATTTGAAACCGCGCACATTTTTTTTAAATAAAAAGGCAATATATAATTTGTATCCGTGAAATGAATTCCTCATCGGACGGTGAAAACGATGGCGAGAGAATGGCAATTATTCAAGACAAAAAAACGGACAGATAACGACTCGTTAACGAAACGGTTCGTTTCGTAACAGAAATTGGATGGTTCGCTTATAAAACAGGCCCTAAGGAAGAGAGTAGAGGAAGATTAAAAGAATTGCAAATCAATAAAGGATCTCTATTCATTTTCTGTCAGTCCTCGAATGGTCGTTGCCGTTTTATAATGCCTGTATAAAGAATTAAAAGAAAAACATAATTAATTCCTCGACTCCGGTGATGGGTCTAGCCACTCTAGCCTGACCCATTGTTAGCAAAATAATCGAATACGCCGTAGAAAAGGCGATAGGATGTCAATGCAGCGCTTCGTCTCTCCGAAACAAGATTGAAGCCGCGTGTTGATTATTAACTATTTTAGAAACGACGCCAGCACTAATTTTTAAAACTAAATATTTCTTATTTAAAATACGAGAAGTTCTTGCGTTAATCTGACGTAAGGTTTTAAACCAAAACTCTGTAAAACAATTACGTAATATTATAATGCATTTGAATCAATTTATATTTTATTTTTAAGTAGCATAAAAATGCTTTTTAACGAAAAATTACGGTTTGTAAAAAGGTACATTTATAGTAATGACATTTTGCCCTAAATATCCCAAAAATGTGGGTCATTCAACTTATTTTACGAACTCGATTTTAATTACGAGTTAAGGCACACGGACTCGATTCCTCGGAATCGATCCTTCGTTCCTTTCGGTTCGCCCGGGTCCACCGTTCCGCCGAATCCGGTAGAAAGACCGGAGTCATCGTTCCGCCGTTTCTGACTCCGGAAGGAAAAACGTACATATTGCAACTTTAAATATGGTCTTTTTTTCGTTTCTGACTACGACTGCTCCGGGTATTTTTGATAGTCGTTCCTTGAGTGTGAGTCCGGAGCGAGTTTATCGGGATTTGCGAACTCGGAGTGAGTACACCGCCTACGGAATCGGATTCATTAGACTCGGACTGTCATCTAGGCCGCCGCTTGTCGTTGGGAATTGTTTTGTTTATCATTAATTTCAACATCTATGTAATGTTTAATAACTTATAATATTTAAAGTGAATAATAACGTTGGTAACTTACTTAATATTGAGTTTTTCTCTTGTTAAAGCTACGCAAATATTGAATTTTTAATAAATGACATTCGCTTAATGACAGCTGGCATCTGTCATCCGTGAGAACCGAAACCGCAGTTAAGCAAAAAGTTTTTAAGAATGAAGAATTTTCCTTAAAAAGAACCAGAATTGTTCTCGTTGTTCGTACCTCGGGAATGTGTCTTTCTTTAAGAAAAAATATTATAATGATAAAATCTTTTTTCCTGGGATACCGGTCCGCAAAACATCCCTCCTATTTTCGTAAAAAGGTTGGGAAATCCTGGACTTAACCATGAAAAGGAGTTCGATGAAGGCTACGTTCATATTAATAATTAAATTTTAGAAGCGTTATATATGAACACAGCTATCTTCATTGTTAAATATTCACGTGATTGTGACTTAAATTAGTAATTTTCCTTAAGAAAACATACATTGCTAATGAATAGCATTAAAACATAACTCATTTTACTGACTCCCTTTGTAAGAATGTCTTTTTCGTGATAATGTGTTTACTACCGAAGAAATATACCGATAGAAGAGTGCTGTGGGCGTGTCTGAGTGCCCTAAGTAAACTTACGACGCACAGTGCTGAGGTGCCATACAAAGCTAGGAGCAAAATTATAAGTGTAACGAGACGACACCGCCTGGGCAAGAATTCCTTCTCGCTTCCGCCTAAACGACAGCCCTTTCTACAAACAAAAGTCATCGTAGATCTTTAGGATAGTAGCCCTTACTGACTTCCACTAATTGCCGAAGGATGTACCGTGTGCCGCCTATAAGAGCGGGTGCTCGGCCTTGATCCATTAGACGCTTTACATACGCTGCACCCATTTGGGGTCATGCAGCTTACAGACACTTGGATAAACTACAAACCCTGCAAAACAAAGCCATTTGACTAGCGTTAAATGCGCCAAAGTGGACCACACAAAGACACAAACATTTCTCTGACAAAGGATCTGATTGTATTACATTCGAAAAAAATCTTCGCCGGCCTATCCGGACATGAAAATCTAACCATCAACTCTCTCGCTCTATATAGCGAGAATGAAATAACCAAATACAAAATACCTAAAGTAATCCTCCGTAAGGAGCAGGCATTTAAATAAATAAAAATAATAATTATAATAATTCCTGCCCCAAGACGCAGGAAAAATACCTCCACGTAAAGTTTTAATATAAAATCTATTTTTGCAATTATGCTAGAGTCAGTAAACTCATTGTTTAGGAACTCTGTCAATAAATAATATCCAATTCCAAGCGAACCATTAGACACCCCGAGCCCATCATAGGCTCTAGACCTGATCCTTGTAACAAGATGTGTTCGTTCCTTCCAGCGAGGTCTAAGAGATTTAGATCTAGTCCTAGGCTCATCACCTAAAACTGATTGCGAGATATATCGTCCTCTTCAGCGAGGTTTGAAGAGTACTTACTTAGAGGAATCTTTGCCTTTCGAAGGTAGTCGGGAGAGGCCGCACCGTGTCACATTTTTCACGTGATTAGTTTTATGTTATAATAACTGTTACTATTAATGTTACTTTTCTTACATAACTAAAGCATTTGATCCGAGCTGAATATGTAAATTTAATTATAGCCAATAATTTGTGTTATAAAAATAAAATAATGAAATAGTCGACCAAATAATTAACACTCCTACAGGTTGGATGACTATATACAGATATTCTCAGTAATAATGAAGAATAATGTCATTAGATAAGATGCAATATTTAGTTGGATAAGTGCACGCTCAAAAACAAAGCTCAGAGTATGAGAATATCTCGATTTTTTTGTCCCTAGCTTTGTATGAGATCGCTGCACTATGCGTGCAACCTTTTTAACTCTATATTCTTTCCTAATCAATTACATAATATGTTCGGTGATCGTGCTTTCGGAGTATCAGGACCTAAAGCCTGGAATGAACTGTCGAATAACTTAAAAATCATCAAAGACTCGACAGAATTCAGAGCTAAACTTAAAACTCATCTTTTCATACAATATATATCCATAAATGGAAGAAACGGACACGTAAATTAGCTAGGCTAGCCAATTAGTACTTACCTAAAATCACAATAAGTTAAAAAAATGCACATACCAGTTCGGAAATGCATCCATAGCCCTCAACACTGTAAATAACTAAATGTGTAAAACAATGTAAACATCTATTAAAAATTTCTTAAGCTTTTTAAGGTCATTTTATAAATATTATACAGTCCTGAAAATTATAAATATTTGAAATAAATACCAATTCTTCTTGCGCAACCAATATTCTAATAAATGTAATATCAATAGAAAAGGAGAATAAAAAACCATCTGTAAAAATCATATCTTCTCTAAGCTTAAATTTTCTAATAAAACTGTGTTCATCTGAAGCGACCTGCCAGGTAAGTATGTTTTTTTCTGTATCTGTTCATAATTAGATAAAGAATAGGAAGCATATTTGTACAGCGCCCTTGGGGTGATGTTTCACAAAAACGGCGCTTTACAAATCATCCAATTATTGTTATTATTATTAGCCTATCTGAGGTGTAGGCGTCGAAAGGCGTTACGTAAAACAGGTTGTCGAAAGCCTGGTAAATAGAACACTTGACTTGCAAATGGATGTGCCTGGTTTGATTCTCACAATATAAGTTATGTTTAAGGAAAAGGTCTGTAGGTATTATGAATCTAGGAGTTTTCATTCAATCGGTATTATGGATCAATATGATTAGTTCTAGGAATTATCTGCTCAGTGATACTTATATTACGCGAATTTTTGGCATGGGTAGTTAAATTCCGCCATGACAAAATGTCAGTATGTACGGAGGAAATGTAACTGTAAACGTGGAGTAATTCCGGAAATTTCCTCAAATAATGAACTACGTGGGAAGTAATTGTACACATCATAAAGATGACGGCTTTATAAATATGTCTCGTATAATAAAACCTCCAAGGAAGAAATAAAATTACCCTTATGTTTTTAATTTTCTTCAAGGCCTATATCATCTTTGAGGATGTTGTGTGGAGGGTCTTTTAGTGGATAGGAAGGAATTAACTCTGATCTTGAAGAGACCCATGTTGTAGGAGGGAAGAAACACAGAGGTAGGCAGATCATTCCACAGCCGAGCTATTGAATACAAAAACGAGTCGTAGAAGCAATCCGTTCTCATGTGACAAATTTCAACGGTGTGCAAATATTGGGTGCACTTTTGGAGTATTTCCCGACTGTGCACCGGTACCGAAAGGATCAATGACGCTAATTCCTCAAAGCATCTTCCATTAAAATACCGGTAGAACAAGGACAGTATTCCCACCTGACCTATTGTTAAGAGAGGCGAATCTATCAAACGGACCCCCCGTTTCTGCACAGGGTTTTTTTTCAGATATTTTGGAGCTCCCGACCAGAGATGGCTGCCAAATTCTACAGTTGGGCGCATTTGCGATTTGTACAGGGTCAGCAGTTGTGTACTATTAAAGTATCTGCGGGTTCTGTACAGTACGCCCAGCTTCCGAAAGGCTAACTTTACTCTAGCTTCTTATATAAAAGTATTATTATTATTTACAAAAATTAAAAACAATTAAAGATATGTTGTGAGACTGGAGGAAGTGGTGAGGAAAATGGGATTTGAAAGTGGAAGGTTAAGAAGTAATTTTCCTTTCAATAATAAATGATTTTCATAAATCAAACGTTGATCAAGATTTATTTAGTACATTTTTTTTAATTATTGAACTATGTGGGTATATACATTGTAATAATATAGTTAACATTTTATGTAATATAATTTTAACACTACTCTTCTATTAAAAGCATTTGCTTGTAGATGGAAGATAAATCAGTCTCTGGGGCTTTTAGCATCCTTAAGCAAATTTGTTCAGCAAATCGCTGTGATACAACTCTCCTGTGTACACTGCCGTCAGATTCTACACAATATCAAGACAGTCGAAATTACATCGCGCTTAAATATACTCCTTATGTGAATGCGGGTTATTAAACTGTAATACGTATAACTATATACTGTACCAGTGATATGTTTCTTTATAATAAGTGTCTCTGTACACTTACATTATAATGTATCAGTGATGTGTTTCTTTATTACAAATGCAAATTATTATGTTAATATACTGTGAATGTTAATTATTTATCTTAATATTAGGTATGTTTGTTTCTAAAAATTGTACTACAGGTTCTGCATGTGATCCCACAATGAGGTTCTTAACTTTTGCGAATACAATGCGTAATGTATTGTATAATTTTTAATAAAAAACGTTCTTGCTCCAAATTAAATTAAAAAATCGATGAAAAATCGAAACAATATCCAAAAGATTTTTTTGTAGTCTCCAAAAAACAATTGTACACCAATGTATTACATAGATTATAGATAATAATAATAATAATAAGAGTTAATTTCTATAGCACAGTTTTGTGAAGGTTCACCTCAAGTGCGCTTTACACTAACTAACCTAACCTAATATAATTGTAAAATAACAGATAGACTACATAGTATATCCGCTATTATAGTATATATAAACTATGACATAAAGTAAATAAAATAAAAGCAGCAGATACACTCTCATGGACAATTTAGAATACTATATAACAATTTAGAATAAACTAGGGGTATAAATATTCAAATATAAATTATAAATATCAAAAGAGCAAGAAAATCTACACAAAATAACCTAACCTAATAAAATTTAAAAATGACATATACGAGTATATTACATGCATACAAAATAAAACCAAAATTTAAAATATTCACAAGTAGCAGACTCAGATGAACATTTTAGATATTATAATATAACAATTTAGAAGCTAAAGGTGTAAATAATCAAATATGAAAGGTACAAATAACAACAGAGCAAGAGAATATTATATGACATTATATACATGGTTTTTCACTGAATACTAAGGGAATTAAATAACTAGGGGAGAAAACCGCAACTAAATCAGCTATGGAGGATGAAAAGAAAAAATTATCTGAAATTCTATTTCTACGTACATGAAGTTATATTTTATATTGGATAGGATTTTTAGAACAATTTTCTGTAGGATACATTACATTAAATGAAAATTGATAAAAAGAATACATATACAAGTAATAAGAATAAAAAATAGTAAAAAAACTCTTTTTGTATTTCTTGGGCATTAACTACGTAACAATTTCTAGATATTTTGTTTAAAGAGTTTTAATCACTTTGTACTTTTGTTAGTTAATTTTATTACTGCGCTACCGGTTTTGACATACCCGTTTCATTCACTAGCGTTCTTAAAACTAACTTAAATTAAACACGTACAGGAATAATTAGACATTATTAGGTGAGGGTAGTGGGAGTGGTGATTTGCAGGGGGGGCCGGTTGGAAGAATCAAAATAACTAGGAAACATGGCTAACTAAGTTGATTTACACAGTGCTATTATTTTGCTTACTAAATTAATTTTAGATTAAATTGTTTTGTTTATTTCTAAAGTTTCTAAATTAAACAATTTAAAATGTTTATTTATATTTTAATGTTTAAACTTAGTTATTTCAGTAATAAAATTAAGTAACAAAAGTACATAGTCTTTAAAACTCTTCAAACAAAATGACAATTAAGTATACACTTGTATATTAATGATTTAACTAACATTAAATATGATAATCTCTATCAAACATGCGAGAAGTGAAAGTTTGACAGAAAAGAGGTATAAAAAGTGATGGGGTAGTTTTACAGCTATTTTGTGACATGGGCCAAAAGATAGTCGCTAAACTGTCAACGTCACCGATCAATACAGCATAGTTGAGAAGTTGAATCGCTCTGCTGATTGGCGTGTTCTGGTAAGCAGAAGTTTTCGCTTTCGAAGCATAAAAGAGTACATCGATCTCCCACGAGAATACTTGTTAGGAGCGTATAAGTTTACCTCTTTTAACATAGGTGGATTACATATTACATTGTTCCAGAGATTAAACTTTTTTAAATGTTTACCTATTGTATCTATCTATTGTCCACGTTTTCAATGTAAATTTTACCTCTGTCAATACAACGTTTTCTATATTGTAATGAAACCTAACCTAGATCATCGATGTGTGATAATATCAAATGTGAGAAGCAGTCAAACAATTGGCTTTTAGTCAGAAAGCTAACAAAATAGAGTTCAAACTTCAAAACGATGTAAAAATCATATTACTTATTAAAAAAACACTGTACCTTTTCATTAATTTTGCTCCCTTTACGTGTATACCATACATATATAGCGTTCAAAAATTAAACACTGATATAATGATACCCAGTTTAAGTTTTTATTTGAAGTTATGATTCCGTGTACAGAGTAAATTACGCTAAAACATTTAACAGTTCAGACATGCGATTCATTTTCCAAGCATACATTTAGTTTCAAACTGCTAACACGTAACACATTGTTAAATTTAATCTATTGCCGCTACATCGTTTGAAATAGCTTAAGCTGTATTAAAACGAGTATAAGCAACCGGTCTAGATAGTTTCGTAATACTTTTTTTATGTACGTTTATCTATCCATTGGATTTCACGTAATGAAGCCCAAATTTAATTAAAAGGAAAAAATGGTAGAGATAGTATTATACATGAACATAAATAACAGATTTTTATGAAGATAATATTAACAAATCCCAAATCGAAAGGTTATATTGAAAAAGATAACGGTAGTGGCTGGGATTCGAACCAGTACCTCATGGTCTATCCGGGACATGCGCTCTATATCTAACGATTACAAATAAATTCGGGCAGAATCTTGTAGTTATAAAAAGGTAGCAGCCAAAAAAATATGAGGATGAAATTGACAGATCTTAGAAGTCAAAGCATGATACCGAAAAAAATGACGGGATGGATTGGGTTAGGCGTAGCTCAGTAGGCGTGGAGCGCAGGTCCCATATAGACCATGAGGTCCTGGGTTCGAATCCCAGCTGCCATCGTTATATTTTTCTTTCCCGGGTTTTTTCGGTTTGGTGATCGATTTGGGAGTTGTTAATATTATCTTCAATGATTAAAAAATATGCATATATTACAATGAGGTTTATAACATTCAATAAGATATTCCAAAACATTGATAAATAATGGAAAAACATAAAGGGAATTCACAAGGATCCTAAAATATTTCTCACAGATTTCTCTCAAAACTCCATCGCTATAGAGGGATTGGAATCTTCAGGACTTTTCTTTGGACCTAAGAAAGCTCCTTACGTTTTTCATTTCAATTGGTAGTGAATATGCACGAGGGAAATAAGAAGAGGAGGAGCAAGGTTGGAAAGAACTAGTCATCTTATCTATCTAACTAGTACTGCGGCGCTTTGGCCTTATTACTATTACCATCTCGTGGTTTGATTTAATCGACTGAATTTATGTTACATTATTTGTACTCTTTGGGAAAATATATAAAAACCCTAATCAAGGAAAGGAAAATGGACAAACATTCGGTTATAAACAATTTACTAAAGTTTCTTTTTGTACTTGCTGAATAAAATATCTTTAATATGTTATTAACTATTTGCTGCATCCTCTTCGGGCTGGATACCTAAGTTTCGTCTTCGGCTCATAAAGCTGAGTGATACGTAAATCAATAATATTATCTTTTTTATTACTCAATTTTAAATGCATTCCTTCCTCATAGCACCAACCAGTACCTATCAAATACATATACATAATTGTTTACTATATAATATTTGTTTTTCTCATCTCTCCATAAGTACTTGACGATTATACCATACTTTAATTATCTGGTATACTTAAATGATTACTCTGTATTTTTTTGTTTTCTCATCTCTTTGAACATAACTATTATTCTATATTAATTATTATACCATACTCAAATTATCTGGTATACACATTTTTTTTCTGTACTATTCTTCACATCACTTTATACTTAATTATTATACTTTTTTCTATATATATTATATTATCATACTATGTCAATACTAGCTTTTTTCCCTTCTGTTTTAGTATAATGGCACTTAATATGAACTAAACTTGTCAATTTGACTGTCCTAAAACTGGATTTGTTCCTAGTTGGGCAGTCAGAGCTTTCTTGTATTTTGTTGTTAAATAATCTGTGTTTCAAATAAATAAATATTGTCATTATTATTATTATCGAAATTTAAATGAAAAGCCTTCGGATTAGATACTTTCTTTCGTGATTTTTCTAAGTGTTTAATAATGATGCATTTTAAAAACATTTGTGATGAAAGGCTCAGCATTAAAACAATAGATTAGAGAGAGGCTCGTTATTAGGTTGGAGGCAGAGGGGTGCATGCTATATAGGCACATAAGCACGGTCTATCCTGTATCAGTTTATTTTATTTTTTCTAATAAGTGATTACATATAAAACAAATTAAAAAATATTAAGCTACATTTGGACTAAAAATATTAGGAGGAATTCAAATATTTTAATTTTATTCGTAACCTGGATATGTACGTCTTTCTTTAAAATAAAAATAAAAAAGAGAAAGAAAGATTTTTTTTATTATGACACGCAAATAAGGTTGTTGAACAATTGTCCCGTTGTTATGGCGGACGAAATTATAAAGGCAAATCTAGAATAATACACAGGAGTCTAAGACACGCAATAACTTGAGTCCGCGGTGTGCGATATGATATTTGAATCAAGGTCATAACTGTTTGCGCGTAATACGCAATATAACGTTTATCTTATAAGTGAAAAAAATAAATGTTTCTATTCTCATTACAGAATCAAATCCATACGTGTTTCAAAGACCCAATCATGTCTGATTACGTCTAAAAGGTATCGAAATGACAATCTAGTCTCCTTTAATGGAAGAAATCTTCCCAACAAGCCCTCCATTGATATGCTTGATGTAACCTTAAGTGACCAGCTCAGGTATGGGGGCTCCATCGAAGCCAGAGTAAAGTTAGCCTCTCAGAAGCTGGGCGTATTGTACAGAGCTTAATAGTACACAATTGCTGACCCTGTACAAATCGCAAGTGCGTCCTACTGTAGAATTTGGCAGCCACCTCTGGTCGGGAGTCCCAAAATATCTTAACAAACGGGATGCAATCTTTAGAGCACAGACGTCAGGTGGGAATGCTGTCCTTGTTATACCGGTATTTTAATGGAAGATGCTCCGAGGAAGCGTCATTGATCCTTTCGGCACCGGTGCATAGTCGGGAAACACGCCAAACGCGCGCCCAACATTTGCACACGGTTGACATTTGTCACATGAGAACGGGTCGCTTCTACGACTCGTTCTTGTGTTCAACAGCTCGGCTGTGGAATGATCTGCCGGCCTCTGTGTTTCCTCCATCCTATAACATGGGTCTCTTCAAGACCCAAGTTCACTCCTTCCTTACCCTCCACATAGCATCCCCAAAGATGATATAGGCCTTAAGGGAAATTATTTCCCTGAGGGTCTCCTGTGTGGAGTTACTGTAAAAAAAAAAAACAAAGAAAATTAACCCGTGTGCTTGCACATCGTGAAGGTTTATCTGATCCATTTTGGAACGTAAAATAATCTAATTTCGCACTATAAACTACAATCTCTGTCAGTCAGACGTAAACTTTCTGATGTATTCCTTTTGTACAAAATCAATATTAACACACCAACAAACAAATCAACAAGGAGGTTAAAAGACATTTTTATATTAAAGTCTATCACACAAATACGGGATATTTCTCTCCTTTTTCGTTGATATTAAGAAATTACAATATTATACACTGCTCTAATAATGAAATATACACTTTTAATGACACAATTAATCAATTTTTAAAAAAATACCATTAATTAAACTAATAATGTGATTATGTCCTTTATTCCTTTATTAAGTATCAAAACAGTTTACCATCAGCACAGGTGACCATAAGGAATTAGTTTATATAGTGCTTTGTAATATGTAAACATTCATGTGCGTAAGTTTTCGGCATATTGCCTGTTTTATGTACTAAAACAAGTTAAAAATATATTTTTTAAATTAAACTTAAAATTATCTTTACTATTTGAAGGTGGCCATGTTGGGGATAAAGAAAACCAAAAGGTAACAGCTGTAAAACTCCAGTTTAAATTATAAATCGATAGCGACAACAGCGGTTTGGAGATAAAAGCAGAGTAACATGAGATCTTGGAAGGTTGCCATTTGGGATGGTTTCCACCGGGTGCACAGGGAACTGATAATGCTGCTAGTTGGTTGGCTGACCTTTAAAGATCTCAAGGTTAAACACCTTTAAAACAGATATTTATGTGCAATCTGAACCTGTTCTTACGTTGCTATCGAAGAATTTATCAATTGTTTTCCCTTTCTCAAATGTTTTTGATATTGCAAAATCGAAAGGGCGTTAAAGAAGTGGTGTTCTGGTATTGCTCTGGATTATTTGTTTTTTTTTTTAATAAAGTTGTGAATTCTTGCTTCTTGTTTGGGTGCCATAATTGATTTGACACCGAAAGTAATGCCTTGTGACAATTATTACTATCTCTAAACAAAGAAACATTCATTAGAATTTTTTATTTATTTCCAAACATTTATTTTTACAAAAATATATCTAATTAGCCTGTTAACCGGGGACTGTTCTTTTTAATTACGTAACATATGGCGCGCGCCCACTTTTTCACAATGACGTATTTTCGCGTCACGCCCGCGTGGCGTAATGCATGATTATTTTTTATTTTTTTATTAATGCTTAGAATTAATTAAAAGATAAAGAAACATATATTTCTTCGTTTAATTAAATTTAAAAATAAACAATCACAAAAAATAAGGAAAGTACAAAAATAAAATGGAAACATTGAATTGAAAAAATATTTTCGAAACTAATTAAAAAAAAATTGTATATGATACAAACAATTAGAAAAGTTGCGAATGCTAATAAAAGGTATAAAAAATAAACTAAATATGATATGAAAGTATGAAGTATAAATACGTACCCGTCACCGCTTACCAATCACACATGCACACTACACAACAGCGAAGCAAAACTGATTTGCTGTGTGTCTTAAATTTAAGTCGATGCATTTACCGATGACAAACCAATTCGTAAAACTTGAAACTAAGACTTGCCCGTTCAAGGATACAACACATATTTCGAAGACGTTTTTATACGTATTGCCCGTACTGGATACTGATTACGTTTGACGTATAAATACGTCACGCTCGTTTAATATGTTAATAAAGTTCTTAAGTAGGTACCTACTTATGTGTTCCATTTGGAAAATATTCTTGCCAAACAAAAGTTCTTATTTTGAATATGTAATCTGTGGCTAACCAGAGTGGTATATCTATGAGCTAACGCCAACACAACATGGCGAGTTCGATGTTTTTCATACTAATTTTAAAACGTTATAACAAAGTTTTACATATTGGATTTTATTCAAACTACTCTCTAAAACTTTCCCACACCAATAAAAACAAACTGTGCTATTTTCAGGGATTCCGGTCTAGTAATTTTCGAGAAAATCGAGGACACACAGAAAAACATTCATTTTTATATGTAGGGATTATTTAACTCTCTCATTATTAGCACGATGGCAATAATTTGTAAATTGTTAGTGCGTTACGTTCCAACGTTCGAATTTTTTATCAATTCCAGAAAACTTTTGTGGATCTTTCCTTTTTCCGCAGACCAAAGAAATTGTAGCTTTGGACTAAAGAAAACCCTTTAATCCATTACGCACGTCTGGGAGCAATCAACCTAGTTCTAGTAGGTTTCGTCAAGTGTGAAAAAATTATATTCGCCAGTGTTATTTTGACTTTCGGCTGGGGCGCGTTTGTTGTAACAAGAGGTATGAGTAATGATGATTTTCTATGCAATCAAAGTAAGTATTGGAAGATAAAATATAGGGGAACACATTAACAAAACTTTTACAGAATTTTTCTCGTTTCACTTAATAAATGACAACTGTTGCGTTTTTTTAAAAGGTGTGAACAAAATTATTTTTTTATGATTACTACACAAGAGGCCCAACTGCAACTACCCAGTGGAGCCAATAAGAATATCCCATCCCCAATTGGGGAATGCTGTGAAGCTGAAGGTACCGAGGAGGGGAAGGAAATGAAGAAGGAAGGTGAAGGAACATTTAGATTCTGAATGATGGTCTTTCACCAAGGCGATACTGACAGTATCTACCACTCTGAAACGTACTGCAAATATACTACATATTATTTTTAATGAATAAATTGTGAAATAGCACAATTTTATCAAATAAAATTTACTTGCGCACGCCGGGATTCGTAGCCAGGGATCGTAACCACTCAACCACTGAGATTAAAATACTATAATAAGTTATTCTAAAACACTTTAATCAAGATACTGTAAAAAAAATCAATTTTCCGACAAAAATTGAAGACGCTGCGATCGTTTAAAAGGTTTTAAATAACACCATGGTTGCTCATAGGAAAACAAATGTGTGTTTAAAGAAACATTTAGTTATGCTTTCCGAAAGGAGATGATGCAACATCACATTTTTTGACATCTTTATGTTAATTTTTTTTTAATATTTAACGCTTGGTAAGGAAAACAATTACATGGAAGGGCGGTTTTTGTATTTCTGAAATGTATATTCAAAATAATCGTGTATTAGATGTTAAATAAAAAAATAAATAAAAAAACATTATGAAATTCACAGAAAAAAAAAGTGAAAAACGATTTATTTTTATTTTTAGTCGTTTCTTTAAAACGAACCGTCAAATGCGAATTTAAGTTTCTTTTGTTTGAGTAACAAAATTTCAGAGACTTACCATTATACTAAGACATTTAATTGCGAAAAATGTATTAAATTCATGTAGATATTATTATATAAATGAGTATCTTAATTTGAATGCATGTACGCCAAACATCTACAGTAAAATACCCTTAGTCCCTCTCATGTTTTCTCATTTCCCTCACCCAAATTCATACGTTTTTCACATCGGCGGATATTCTTTACTTGGTGTTTCTTCTATGCCACCATTTCTCAGACTATGCAATTGTGTGCATTGCTTTATAATGAATAATGCAACGATCAACAGCACCTGTAGACTCCTGGCCGCCTTTAAGAAATGCCTCCACGCCTAAACATCTCCTGCTGTCTTCATCCAATTCATTACAACAAAAGTTGTAATATTCACCACTACACTATCTAATAACCTAAGCTAAGGCCCCCCTACTAACGAGTCGTTCATGAACGAGCCGTTCATTTGTGTTGGCTCATTTTGATGAGCCGTGAGCACGACTCCTGGTAAATCGTATCACGACTCAATTGAACTGTGACTCTTTTTGACAAACCTTGGTACCACTTAAGAAAGATTTTTTATTTTTCGAAAAAGGTAAATATATCTCAAATGCTTGATAGTATTCTTACGCAATTTCCACAATGACCCATCTATAAATGAGGTCCTATATTCTAATTTCTTTATATAAAATCATCGTATACGCGTCTAATTTCTGCAAGGCTAAATTATGCCCACGATCGTGGGACTTGGAATTAATATTTGGCGCCATGACGCATCTTAAAGTAGTTGTCTTCAAGGGTTCACACATGTGTAAACACTGTACAGTACGTGAACGGCGCCTAACAGTCTGGCATCTGGACGTTTTGTACCTACAAATATACGCTGGAAGCTGGGAGCCGTATGAACTGGGGTATGAGCTCATGAACTGTGAGTCAACTCTTAATACATGCCGGGTCTTAAATAAGCCGAGTTGTACTTTTAAGTCGTACGAAAATGTTGAGCTGGTACTGTAACTCCAGCTCTGATGAGTCATGACCCATTTCTACGCCCTACACTTCTTCACCCCGCAGGCTTAATACAAAGACACAATAAGAATAATTTAGGTATCTAAAAAGTAGCAAAGTAAGCCCAATTTGTCAAATTATAGTAAAGGGCACTTTTTTATCATTTTCAACTATAAAACATTTTCCTCCCATTTAAGGTTATTTTAAAATTCAAGTTAGCCAAAGAACGTAGATTAAGGTAAACCCTATGATGGCTTCCAACCACTTATCTTTTGAAAAAACAGCATAAGAAATTACCAAAATCAAACGGTTTAACAGTAAATTGCTTAGATCTTCAATTATGATAACATAAGCTTCGTCACTAATAGGGGTAATAACACAGATACATATAAAACTAGGTGAGCTCTTCTCCTCAAATGATATTCGTAATTCGATCGACTTATGAACGTTCATAAATGTTTCGATCCTTGAAATGACAGATAATTTTTATATGGATGTTATAACTAGATTAATCGAACGCTGGTACTTTTTGAGATAGACTGAGACTTATACCTTTGAAATCGCAGAATTTTCAGTGAACAAAAACCAATCTCTATATATAAAAATGAATGTTAGTCTGTCTGTCTGTCTGCCCTCGATTTTCTCGAAAACTACTAAACGGTTTCGCTAAAAATAGCACAGCTTTTTCTTATTAGTGCCGGGAAGGTTTAGAGAGTAGTTTGATGATATCCAATATGTAAAACTGTTGCTATAATGTTTTAAAATTAGTATGAAGAACATTGAACCCGCCATTTTGTATTGAGGTTAGTCCATATATATACAACTCTGGTTAGCCACGGATTACATATTCAAAAGAAGAAGGTTTGTTTGGGTAGAATATTTTCAAAATGGAAAACATAAGTAGGTACCTACTTAAGAACTTTATTATTTAAATACATTTTGAAAAAATAAATGCTTTGAATGAAATAAAATTTTCAAATTAATGTTCCTTTGTTTCTTTGTTTCTTTGTTTAGAGATAGTAATAGTCCTCACAAGGCATTACTTTTGCTCTCAAATCAATTTTGGTACCCAAACGACAAGCAAGAGTTCACATCTTCATAACTTCCCATCAACACAATTGGCAATAAGCAAATAGCTCTGTGAATTACAGTTGAGTTAACGCGAGTTAAATCAAAAGATTTCCTCATTTTCTTTATACATTTATATAATGCGCAAAATTTAACAAAAATTTTCAAATAAGGGTTTTCCTAGTAATGTGCTAATAATGTATCAATTACAAAATAAGTTATTGGTTTGTTTTGTTTTTTATGATTGCGAAGTGTGATTTTCCAATATCTTACAATCATGTGCTTTATGGTATTAACAGATTAAAAATAAAATTTATTTATTTTATTTTATTCTATTTATTTGAAACACACATTATTTAACAACACAATGTAAGAAAGCTTTGACTGCCCAACTAGGAACAAATTCCGTTTTAGGACAGTCAAATTGACAAGTTTAGTTCGTATTAAGTGCCATTATAAAAAATAGAAGGGAAAAGGGTAGTATTGACACAGTGTGGTAATAGAATATATTGAGAAAAAAGTATAATAATTAAGTATAAGGAGATGTGAAGAACAATATAGAAAAAAAAACTTATGAACGTACTTATGAAGAAATGAAAAAAAACAAATCTTGTAGAGTAAACAATTATGTATATTTGTTTGATTGGTACTGGCTGGTGCTATGAGGAAAAAGATGCGTTTAAAATTGAGTACTAAAAAAAGATAATATTATTGAGTAATGTGGATAAGATTGAGTTAAGTATCACTCAGCTTTATGAGCCGACGACGAAACTCGTTGATACATCCCGAAGAGGGCGCAGCAAAGAGTTGATAACATATTAAATATTCAATTCATTTTTTATAACTTATTGAAATTTGTAAACCTCATTGTAATATTTTAATCATTAAAGAAGATAATATTAACACATCCCAAATGAACCACGAAACCGAAAAAACAACGGAAATTAATGGGATTTATAAAAATGGAGGATAATATTAACAAATCTTGAACATGAAGTATGATATCGGTGTAAACGGCGTAAATTGAACTGGTCTCATTAGCTAAGTTGGTTAAGCGGTTACCCCGGATAGGTAGAGGTCCTGGGTTCGAGTCCCAGATGCGACTTAAATCTTTTTAATTTCTGTTGTTTTTTCGGTTTCGTGGTTCATTTGGGATGTGTTAATATTATCTTCTTCAATGATTAACGTATTAAATATTTCTGTGTTTTACACTCTTTGTGCTCGTTCAATGTTATTGATATTATAAATTTAACAAAAGTTTTGATTATTTTTTAATGATAGATAGTTAAAAATTAACAAATTTGGAAACGGGTTTTATGCATTTTTGAGTTTTACTTTGAAACTGCAAAGACATTGGAAATATACTTTTTATCGCCCTGGTTACGCGTCTCATTTCCTGTACAAGTAGTTGATCACAGATTTTGAATAGGTTATTTGGCAGGATACACTATTGCGTTTTTTTTTTTTTAATTTAATAATGTTATTATTAAATTATTTTTAGTTTTCATTATTGTGGCAGCTGTTTCGGCTTTCAAGGCCATTTTAAGACTGCGGTTAATGCACATTGTAACTTACTTATATGATTTTATTAACTCCCTCCCAATTCTAATTTGGACTGTTTTTTTTAAATTGATGATTTATTATCGGTAAAACTGATTTAGTTAGAAAATAATTCAAATTCTCTATTCTGCGTGGTTTTTTACATTTATAACGTGTTTCCCCATATTTAAATGATAATGTTTTCTTAATTGATTTATTTAAATGTGTTATATTGTTTTGATAATGTCAACATACTGAGAAGTGGTGAATAAATAATTTTCATTGCTTTATTAATTAATGTTATATTATTATCTTGAATGCCGAAACATCTGTAACAATAATAAAAACTGAAAATGCTTCCAGAATTTAATAATAAAATTATTAAATTTGATTTACATAATTTAAAAAAAAACTAAATGGGGTTCTATTACGAATTAAACACAAAAACAATTAATTATACACTATTGTAGGTATGTAGGAGTGAATAGTCAGCGGTAGAGGTACCCATTTATTTGAAAATGACAACTCGTATGTGTAGTAAATTCCTACAATAACTGATTGTACTAGTTTCTTCTACACACTGGTACGTTACAGAGTGAACAGTGAATAGTACTGTAGCTACTTGCTTCTACATGCTGGACTGGCGACTGATTACTATTTCGACAGCCATCTGCATATTCTATATAGTCTCCGGTTTTCACTAATAGCTTCATTCTCTTCCAGTTGTTCGGCTCGATTAGATTATCTCTTTTTTATCGTTAGATTATCAGCTTTTATAACAATAAGGAACTCAAGGACTATTTTTTTTTATTAATAATGACGTTCAAACTTAAATACCGGTATATTAAAGTTAGATTTCATAGTCAAAATAATTTTCAAAGTTTCAATTTTTCAAAGTCCGCCAAAACGCTCCAAATCTATGGCCGGTCGGTTTTGATCAATTTTGAGGTTAGAATGTCAAATTTCAAAACAATGATGAGCTTTACCGTACATAATTGTATATTATATTCAAGGCAAACCATAACTAAACGTAAGTAATAAAATGATGCACCTTTTTAGAAACTTTAATTCAAATAATAATAATAACATTGAGCATTAACATTATCATAATATGCGTATTGATAATTGGTTTGACCATGAATACTCTAATTTATTTGGTGAATAATAGTTGTTTATATTGATCAACAATT
The DNA here is from genome assembly GCA_022606495.2 of Halesus radiatus. NCBI lineage: Eukaryota > Metazoa > Arthropoda > Insecta > Trichoptera > Limnephilidae > Halesus > Halesus radiatus. The sequence goes on from JAHDVE020010722.1 coordinate 117,627, forward strand.
ATAGAGCTTAAATTCACCCAAATTAGGTTAAATTTTGCCAAAATTTAAAAATACATACAAAACAAAATCGAATTTTTTTTTTTTTCATAATAATCCAAAAACAGAATACGCATATGACGTCAGATGTTCCAAATGCAATAGTACCAACATAACAAGGTGTTTAGATGAGCTGATTTTTTATTCACTTTTAAATAACGATTTATAAGTTCTACGTGTAATTAATTTTATATAAAGAAAGTCGTATATATTGAGAAGCGGCATTTGCTGATCTATATGAATATATATTTTTAAAGTCATTGTGTTTTTCACTGGAGTTCCTTATTATACAAATAAATCAACTCATTGGCGAGTAGAAAGTTGAATAAACGCAACTTATAGGAATCAATCACAACATGATAATAAAATACGATAAATCCTTAAAATAAATATTATATTCTGTAATGGTGACCCCGACGTGATTTTTTTTTTAACTAATTGCATTATTCGCACTACTTACGAATCACATCACCCGACGTGATATTTTATCGTCCAGTTCAGAATGTAGAAGCAGTTAGCTACAGTGTTACATATTTATTCCTTATTTCGACATCATTTTCAGTGATCAAAAAAACCAATCTCCTGTCACTATTTCAAAGGAATTACTTGATAAAAAAAACTATGATATCTTGGTTACCGAAACGAAATGGAATTTCAAAGGCTGCGATAATGATATTAAAGTACTAATCGCGTGTCTTTTGGGGTCGCGGGTGGGGTCAATAATTTTTCATTTAGTTTCTATGCCTCTTTAATTTAGCTAATTTGAGTACTAAATTGACCAGCAATCATAATGATTGCTACCTTTAGTCTACCAATCTATTGGTTTACCTTTTGCCTGCTTCATGTTAATATTTTATTTCTATGTGAAACTTTAAATTGACGAAGTTTTGTCAAATCATGAATTAATGAATCGATTTCAAGCAAAAATCCTTGGACAGCTTTTAAAATTATGTATATCCTAATCATGGGATATAACTTGTCAAAATGAAAACTAAAAATGTTGGTTTCTACAAAGCTCCACTATTCATAATATAGAGTAAAACTAATCGCCTAGTAAAATATATTACAAGTAGATTCATTGTGTATTTGGATTAAATTCTTCCTTCGAAACCTAATACCGTAGTGCGCCGTGGATAAATTTGTGACCGCGGCCCGCGTGAGACTATCGTGAGTAATCTACCTGATCAATTAGTAGTTTTCCCATAATAGCTACTTATATTTAGAGAAAATAAATTTGTTCACTCTTATGTTGTAAAAAACATATAATAGAGAAATACGAACATATTTTATCAGTTTTATTATATTCTCCATAAAATTCTAGGTATTAAAACTATATAAGTGTTCTTAATAATAAAATAATTGATTATGTGAATCTTTGAACATTGTGAAATATTTTTCACTTTCCCCAATAACTTCGAGCACTCGAGTAATTATTTTTTTGGCAATCGAATATGATTTATTTTACTAACTTACGAACATTTTTTAAGGTAAAAAATCGCAAGAAAAGAAAGCATGTTTTGAAATGCCGATCGGATACGCCGGCGTTCAACGGACACAAATTTTGCGTTCCGATGGGTCATTTCGGCGCATTAAAGGTTAACACATACCTGCATTACAGTTCCAATTTTAAAAATACCATAAGGAAAACCGTATTTAATTTAAATGGACCCGGAAAATTTTTGTTCTAACTAAAACCAAGTCTACATTTGGATAATTAAAAATAATTATATGTTCTTTTAAGGTAAAAATTCTACAATGGTTTAATTTTGGCGCCTTTGGGGAAATATTTCGCAAAAATTGCTGTACTGAATTAGTCAGGGAAAAATGTTAGTAAATGAAATTTCTTGGAGTGTCGTAAAATTTGCGTAATTAACTCAAGGTTCAACGTGCTTCTACTAATCACGAGTAAACCTTTATTTTTATAATAATATGACGGTAAGAAATTCATAACTAATCTTGAAATATAATATTCAATTATTTTATAGGTAGGTGTTAATTTATGTTTCGTGAAAGAATTGGCCAAATGCGACGCCAGCGATCCAAACGTCTGTGTGATCAAATATAACTAACTAACTAACCATCACGCTGTTTCTCCGCAGGAGTAGGCAGAAAGGACGGACCGCCAAACAACCCGATCTTGGCATGCAATTCTTGCTTCATTCACATTAATACATCGTCTCATACATTCTCTTCTGTTATTCCGACTTCTGACCTAACACGACTCAAGTATTTAATTCACTTGATTGTGCTTAGTCTTCCTCAGGCGTCCCCGGCTTCTTTCATTCACATTAGCGTCATATATTCTTCTTATACTCCTTTCTTCGTTCATTCGCTATACATGCCCAAACCATCTACGCGTCCATTTCTTAATCTTACTCATTACGCTTACATCAGCCTTGCATTCTTTATGAATCTCAATATTTTTCACATGATCATACATGGTTTTATCACACATTCGCCTCAGAGATCTCATTTCTACAGCATTCAGTTTACGTTCATCCTTCCTGTGCCAATTTCATGCCTCACTGCCATACATCAGGGTTGGTATCAGCACTCCACTGTGGACTGCTAGATTCGCTTCTTTGGACAATTTTTTGTTAGCGCCAACCGCGTTTAGCCCTCCGTTAATGGAGTTTCCTGCATTCATCCTTCTTTCAATATCCCTATCAGTCTTTCCATCTCTCGTAAACATACTTCCCAAATATACAAATTCATCGGACTGCTCCAAGTATTCATCATTCACAACTACATTGCACACTGTTATCGTACTCTTTTTCAAACACCATGACTTTAGAATAACTTACATTCAGCATTAGCTCACTCTTCGTACAAATATAAAATTATGATAAAAGAATCGATATAACTGGAAACAAAACATGGACTAAAAGTCGAGTACGAAAACTAGTTTTATCTTCACTATAAAGTAAAACAGTGTGCTAAAACTTCCTCTTTATAAAGCCTAGAATTTTCATGCATTATAATGGATGAGAAACTAAATTTCACTGCTCACATTCAACAAATTGTAAATAAAGGTATGAAAACTTTAGGTTTTATATTAAGAACAATAAAAAATTTTCGATCGTTACAAGTAATAAAATTATTGTACATATCCCTAGTTAGAAGTTTAATTGAACATAATTCCATAGTGTGGTCGCCTTTCTACAAAATACATATTCACAATATTGAAAGAATTCAAATAAAATTTTTGCGTTTCATAAATTTTAAAGTAAACATACCTTTAGAGCACATAAATTACCCATCGTTAATGAATATTTTAAATATTCCAACATTAGAAAACAGACGGAAAATTAACGACCTAACCTTCTTACTAAAATTGTTAAACTGTAAATTAAATTGTTCTGAACTCCTGCATTTAATAAACTTGTACATACCCAATCGAACTACAAGACAGACATTAACTTTCTACATATCTTTATCCCGTTCTAACTATAGTTTGAATTTACCAATTCAACGCTTACACAGTCTTGGTAACAAATACTTAAATGATATGGATGTATTTGACAATAATCTAAACTTGGCAAATTTCAAAAGAAGGATGAGTGATTTATTTCTGCCTGGTTTATAAATTATTGTTAACTACAATTTTTTACATTATTTTCTTATTTGTTATCAATGTCAGTATTGACTTGGTGGATATTGGACCCGTTTATTTTTTATTTTTTCTGTTACTGTGTATTTTTAGTTTTTGGTGCAGTTACTGTAATGTGTTTTGCACCTGTGTGACTATTATAAGTAACTAAATTTGTAAAAGCCCATATAGGGCGTATATAATGTAATAAATAATAAATAAAAATAAATGACAAAACAACTGCATATTACCCTGTTCACAATATCAATTACACCATAAAATGCACTATAAAATGACGTGAATAGTAACATTCCACTTCAAGGTGACCTTGCAAACCTCCCGGTCAGCCACTTCACATCTAGGAAATCTTTTTGAACTGAAGGAGAAAGACTGCTTCTATCGCGATACTCTCCTGAAGAGTTATAGAGAACTCCGTGGTTGACCTCGGACGTAAAAAACAAGCACCTTGTTGTAGACCCTAATATTAAAGTGCCAAGGTTCTCTCTCCCTCGAAAGTCGTGGACCTCATTAAACCGCATCCGATGCAGTCACAGCCGTTGTGTGTATATGATGAATAAATGGGGCCTAAAGGATTCCGAAATTTGTGAATGTGAACATATTCAAACAACAGAACATATCGTAGAGAAATGTCCCCTTCATCAGTTTCCCTATGGCACACCTGTGTTGAACCAAGTGACTCCAGATGCCGTCAACTGGCTGAATAACCTCAGTATCCCACTATGACCTCAACCGACTCTCCTCCACCATACGAAGAGGAATAATAGAGCATTAAAAAACTGTCAGGAGCCAATTAGATTATGGCATCCCCAATTGGGGATGTTGTGATGCTGAAGGGAGTGGAGAAAGGTAGGAGATAGGGAAGGGGAAGATTACAAAGTTCCTGTCTATTCAGATCTGGTGATCAAACACTATTAAAGTCATTTCAAGCAATATTTCGATCTTGAATGGTGATCTTTCAGCAGGGCGATGCTGAGAGTATCAACCACTCCGGGTCTATCAAAACATGTACATATGGCAGTTAACGGTCAGTACCCAAAAATACACATTCTGAATCTGCTAACGCAACAAATACGATGAATGATTTATCTGTTAATTCTATGCTTGTAAATAGGAAAATGAATAAGTTTTCAAAAGACAAAAATTCTCAAACTGTAATCTTTTAAATTTTTTATGAAATACGTAAAATAATCAAAATTGCTTTCACTGGTTTTCTAACTACACCTATTTTCAATCATGTTGGTTTGTATTTCATAGAATTTAAAAGATTACAGTTGGAGGATTGTTGCATTTTGAAACCTTATATATTTTCCTAACTAACCATATATATTTTATGAATATGGCAAATCATATGTAGTACTATTGCTTAAGTTAGGACGCTACAAAGTGATTTTTAGGACCATTTTTAAGTACTAGACCGTAAATAAAAATAAAGTCAAAATTCAGGCTTGGTTTTAGCAATTTTAAGGTCAGAAGCTTTTGCAGGTAATCATTTAACGCGATTCGTTTAAGGCTGCTCTCTGACGGTCCTGTGAGGAATAAACATTTCATTAATTGATAAACTAAAGTTTTTAAGACAAGATTTTTGTGCATAGCGCAAAGGGTAACAATTATTTCTGTAAACAATAATTATTAGCCTGAAACACTTATCCAAATTGAAAAAAACCTTCCGAGAAAAGATAAATGCACCCTTCTGATTGCCGGTCAGATGCTCTACCATTGAGCTAATAAACATTTCACTAGTTACTGCAGACACTGCACAGTAAAGTCAAGTTTGATAAAGTAAGGTAACGGTTTGCAACGCAGTCCATTGTGGGACTTTTCTGCGCAGTGTGTCCAGTAGCGAGTGAAATGTTCATTCCTTACCGGACCGTCGGAGAGCAGCCTAAAGCAACCCCTTTTCGTAGTAAAGTCTCGGATTAATAAATCAAAACAATTCATAACTAATCAAAATCAGAAAGCGATAACCATGGAAACATAAAGCATTCTGTACTTAGCAGACTGCCTAAGAAATATAGGGGTTGCGACCCTTAGCCATAAATTTCTTCGTGGAGTTTTGATTCATATATATATAATTGTAATGGGTTGGATAAGTTCGTAACGTTTTGGGTTCAATGTTTCAAGTAAACAGTTACTTTAGAAAGGTCTTTTTCTAAACTTAGTTGATGGTATTTTTAATTATTTTTATATGACTCTTGCGTTGAGTCCCAACTGCCCGAAACCAAGGAAACTATGGCATCCCTAAATGCGGTATGTTGTGAACAGCAGGATGCATCGTTCTATGATCAAAATGTAGGTTGTATATACTTATTTACGAATTTCTCTTTTTATTCCTTTTTTATGTGAAATTCCGTAACTGTTACCAACCGTCAGGAGCCAGTGAGATTGTGACACCCACAATTGGAGAAGAGGAAGGTGGAGTAATAACAGGCTATTCAGATCTTGTTACCAAACATGGCTAAAGCCATTTCAAGCAACGTTTCAATTCCGAATGGTTGTCTTTCACCGGGGCGATACTGAAAGAATCTTTCACTGCGGAACGTGCGCAAGTATACTATATATTATTTTTATTTAATTATTTGTGAAACAACACAAATAAATTTTTAAAACATATTTGTAAAAAGCATTAACTTTGTGGCTCGCCATAATGTACAATAAAAAACACATAAATTTGTTGTAGACCACTTTTATTTTATTAAAACTCTACCGGTTTCGGAAGCACCCTTCCTTCATCAGGAGAATATTAAAACTAACTTATGATATAGAATATTGACAAGACATATAAATTTTAGGTGTTGGAGTGGGGGGTAAGCAAATGGGTAGGGGTAATTGATTTCCGGGAAGAACAGAGCGATTTATTGGAAAAATATTAAGAATAGGACTAAAAGATAATTTAATTTAATTTTTAAAACTTTACTTACGCACGCCGGGATTTGAGCCTGTAACCTTCGGATTCGTAGTCGAGGGCACTACAAATATTTTATATGTATGATAATATTTACGTAATTGAAAAGCTACAGCGCATGATAGGTAGTACTGGGAAATACGAAAACCACAATAAAATTGACCCAAAAATAAATACTTTAATTTCTTCTTCAATAAGAGTCACCTTATTTTATGCCACTACTTTAATTAAATAAATAATAAAACTTTATTTTAACCACTTTACTCTTGTAATAAAACCGACACGTTGTGAGCAAATTGTATTTTTTGATTCCATC